>JAGSMR010000009.1:1800000-2085000 GCA_029286605.1 Sericinus montela
TTCGTCCTTAAAATTAAAATTAGATATATTAAATTAGTACTAATTTCATTTGATTTAGGATTATCATCAAATGCGCTGGAATAGAGTAAGATATAATTTAAGAAGTAAAACTAAACTTTTTACACTTTACACACTGAACTTTTAATTGGAAAAAAACGATGTTAAATTATAATTAAAGGTGAACTAATTCAAGAATAAGTAAAATATACACTTTACGCCCTGAAGGAATAACTGCTAACCCCTTCGAACGACTGTAGTTGTTTGGAAGAACGTCGAAATTTACTGAAGCGCGCGCAGATTCCTCACATTTCTTTTGTTACTAGAAAGTTCTATAATGACGTGCATCTCTAGTTTCCAAATAATGTTAAAAATCAATAAGAAAGAGCTCACGTGTTTGGATTTTCAATTTTCCAGACATCGTTACATAAGTCAAGCAAAAATGTTTTATATGAGACAGATGCCTTGCTGTAAATGCAGTCTCAATACCTAAAGGAACGGTCAAAATGAGTCCCTCAATTATTATCATTCTTTTCATATCTTTTGATATTATCATCAATTTTTATATTAACAAGCGAATTAAAAAATATCTTCACGCCATTTGAACTCAAGGGGTAGATAGAGGTCTAGACAATTAAGTCCTTTCGACCCATCTTTCACCGAAGATATTCCTTCGGCTAACGTGGGAGTGGGGAGCCATCCACAAGCGTATAAGATTTATAATTGATAACTTATTTGCTTTAAATACTATACGTCACGTCTCTCATAGTCCCTTACGGGATGCTTACAAACCTCTTTTGCTTCTTTCAAATTCATCATTTTCTTCATACGTGCCCATCTAGATAACCGAGTACTCTTTAAGGTTAGTAGTGACCTACCTAGACCCCTTTTAATGTTAACTTGACTTACGTATTTCACTACGTTTTCTCTTATAATTTTATAATAATATTCATACCATTTATTTGTCATGGTTACGGCGTATGAATATACTGCCTATTTTCTTCCCGTGCGTGACGTAAGAAGCGACTAATGGAATAGCCTTAGCTACCAACAGATAGCTCTATAACCATCACACAAAATACCAGATAATAATGCCTCGAATTTGTGACCAGCCGTAGCTATTAAGGTGGTAGGTGAATGGTAATTCTAAATGGCAAACGCTCGCTTACTGAAGAGGACTATGTATGACGGTGAACTTTTACAGTCCTTTATTATGACTGTGATGATTACCTAGTCAGCTATCATTAGAAACCTCTACGAAACCATAAAGAGATCCAATTCATGGTTACAGTGCTAATGATTAATACGTTTTCGAATTCATAATAAATGGAATAAATTGATAAAGTTAAATACGTAGTAAAAAAAATAAATAAATAAATATCTTCCCGCAATTCCCAATACAGGAGTAGACAGAGGTCTAGTCTAGACAATAAAGTCTTTTCGACCCATCTTCCATCGAATACATTCTCGGGGCAACGTGACAGGTGGTGAGCCCGTCGCTGTCTTTATATCCAACCAAGCCAACGATATGATTCGTAAATAAGTTTTAAAAAACCCATTGGTACGAGTCTGCCATCTGGGGATCGAACTCGGGTCTCTTGCCCGAAATTCCGACCACCCAATCCCTCGGCTATCGTGACTATACGTAATAGTTACTACGTATTTAACTTGATACCACTATTTAATTTAATAAAAAAACAAATACGTTAAAGATTTTTGTTAAAGATTTTTTACCTTCATGTATTCGTCAATACTGGGGTAGACAGTGTTGTAAACAATATGACACTGTCGACGCATTAATCTCCGGATCTTATTTGGGTCAACGTGATAGGTGGTGATCCCATTGCCATTTTAGTTTTCAAAAAACTTTACAATATACTTACACAGTTATTTCTTATATATTTATATAAACATCAATGACTTGAGTACAATCATCCATTTTCGTCACACACATATATTCTCCTAACGCGATTCGATCCCGCACCCCTTGGCTTCGAAGGCAGGATCAAGTTACTTCGATGGGTTCTCGCTTAGTCGTGGACTTGTATAGCTTATTCGAGGGTTGGAGGATCGTGGAGGGAGTTTTAGCGTCGTAGGCTTTGCACCGCTCTCCTCGGCCTACACCAGTATATATATAATATTCCGCAACTTTGGAAGACTCTGGGGCATCATCGCTGATAGAGCTGAGGTGGGATCGCCGGAGTAAAGAAGTGTCAGTGTTACGTTGTGCTATTCTCTAACCAGTAACAGTTGGACTCGTGGCCGTTTAAGCCCTAGTCTTCTTGAACACAATGGCCTCTGAATGGTGGATTAGGGGTCAGTTGTTCACGTGGAATTGGAATTGGTGGGTTGAGGGTTCAGACGAGTTCGCATTCCGGCGCGCCTATCCAGTAGGCAGAGGGAGAGGACGCGATCTATTCCTAAGGCGGCCTGCTTGGGCAAGGTCACGGATTTGTGCGAAAGCATTCTCGTGGCGCTGTTATCAAGCGGCGATGACAGAATAACTTGGGGTTTATCGATGCGAGACGGACATCCTTCCTTGCTTTTATATCCTTGCCCCGCGAGGATATTTGTACTATACCCTACGCTACTATAGTATAGGCTAGGTATTTTTCCACGTCCACCGAATAGGTTCCCGTCTTGGAAGAGTGCGATGCGCGATAGCCTTCCCGTGGTTCTGCCAACATGTTCCACATGCGCCATGCGGAACATTGTGGGGCTATAGTCGGTGCGAACCCGACATCACCCGTCCTTGCCTCTGCGCGGGCAGGTATACGTTAGGTATTTCCCCACCATTAAAAAAAGGTATCCCTCCAGATTTTCGAATTACAGAATCGAATTACACATCGAAAGACTAACTAGAAATAAATTTTATGTTAAATACTTTATAACAGCGAAATGTCGATTTTTTAAACAAATGTAAAAAATTACAATAAACTAACCATAATCGAAACAAAAAAACTTGAAAAATTCTTCTATACATTATTATAAATCGTATTCTCATTATAATATAGTTTCTGTTTTATAATATTTCACCAAAGACTCTTTAGTTTCATCAAGAATTAACAAAACTTTCTTATACATAGTATCACTTTTTAAAACCATTGGTTCATTGAGTCGTATTCGCATTGCTTAATTATAAAGTATAGAATAACAAAACACCGTCCTCGTGCAATTGTAGTTATTGTAAAGAGAATTTGCTAGTTCAGTTTATTTGAAAATTGTAAACATTTGCATGCATTAATTAAATTAAACATAACATACTTAAATAAATAGCAATTCGTAAATAGAATATTACTTACTTTAGGATCAGAGCAAAGTATGTGATTTTATGTTGTCCTTGTCTATGTAGTCTATGTATGTTAATTAATTATATATTATTACGAAAATAGTCATTACAATTGGTATAACAAAAAAATATTAGAAAGAAACAGGTATATTGAACTGTAATACATTTATAACGGCATGTAAAGTCCAATGAAGGACATAGGTCTATTCATTAAGGGAGGGTTGGTTATAATCGGCACACTTAGTAGGTCGATTGGTGAACGCAGTACCAGACACCTCAAACTTCAAACGCTACTGCCCGTTATCGGTTATTTAAATTTTTGTTTGATGTCTTTCGTAACGGTTATCCCTCCATCTGTCAGTAGCCAAAAGCATATTGGGTTTTCCCGTAGTCACCTTTAAAGACACCCACGGGAAGCTTTTTTACGCACATATCACACACTAAATAATAAACATGTAAGTCGTGTTAATTTATATTTTTTATCAAATAAGAAATACATATAAGACCGTGAAGCCGTATAATCTTTACTGAAATATAAATGTAACATTACTATAAGAAAAGACGAGGCTGGACCTCAAATATAATTTTCCAACAGCATTACATGAATCTTTAATATTCTCGCTCGACCTCTTTTCGTCTTTACTGAAACTACTCTGGAACTAAATCCCGAGGATATTTTTAACAAAAAGACTTGATGAAATTTGTCAGAAAGGCGGCTTAGAAGTTAGTAACTGAAGCCGTGGTAAAGATGAAAATTAGAAGTGAATAACGTTATCAAGGAAATATTAAATTAATTTTGAGTAATTTGGAACTATGTTTTCTGCAACGATATGAAATAAATATTATTTACTTCATTAGTGTATGATATAATCTGCCGTGTGATGTCGTAGGATACTTCCAATGGAAAATCCTTAAAATTATAATGGGTATCTTAATGAAAAAGAGCAATAATTAAATCTTTAAATAAAACCATAATATATTTATATGTAATTGATTAAGTTAATGAGTAATTTAATTGTAACGTGTATTTGCCTCGGGCCCAATGCAGAGCAACTTGATAATTATTTTACAAGACCCACGTTATTATGATATATTCTGTACTTAACAAATAAAGTAAATTTAGTTTGAGATTTATTAATATTAAAGTCACGATAGCCGAGTGGTTGGGTGGTCGGAATTTCGAGTGAAGAGACCCGAGTTCGATCTTCGATCGAGATGCCTCTTTTTCTTTATCAAGGTTTTAGCTTTTTTATTATAATCTATATCAAATAAATATAATTTTTGAATGTTTTTGAAAGCTTATTACGTTTGACTTTTAATATCACGTTTGTTATATATATTAATAAATAAATACAAAAATACATAATCTAAATTATTAATTGAAGTAGATGATGCCTGCGACTACTGTCGAAGTGAGTAAAATTGTTATTGATGTTGTTAAGAGTTTACCTGTTTATTTACTTTCCATTTAATTTTCATACTCACAATAGTCATGATAGCCGAGTGGTTGGGTGGTCGGAATCGCGAGTCTATTTTGTACGAATTATATCGTGGAAAGCAAAAATTTTCAAAATTGTGTTACGCAAAAGTCGCGGCGGTAACCTTATTGATTCAACGATCTACAAATAATAAATAAAATAAATATCTTCACGCAATTCCCAATACAGGGGTAGACAGAGGTCTAATCTAGACAATTAAATCCCTTCGACCCGCCTTCTCATTGCTACGAGCCTGCCACCAGGGGAGCGAACTCGGGTCTCTCGACTCGAAATTACGACCCCCCAACTACTCGGCTATCGTGACTTTTAACGATATACATTGATTCATATTCAAAGTTTGAGTGATGTCGTGAGATTTCTTATGTAAAAGAAAAAAAAACAACGAAAAAGTAGTGATGAAAACTCTGACTAAATTGTTTTAGTAAAAGTTTGCGGGGCTTCGAGGGTCGGGGATTGTGAATGTTTAACGGAGTTTATAACTGTTTGAACTACTTAGTAGTCTTCGATGCGGATTCGTCGGTTTTAAAGATCACAATTTAAATTGTTATAGTACTAAGATTTAAGTAATGAGAAAGAATAAATTAATGTATTGTAGTAAGTGAAGTGAATACTGAAATTAGTATTTAAATTAATTTGTCAACAAAAATTAGAGAATATTACTTTCAAAGTGATAAATTATAACTTCACTTTACTCTGGCAATATATAAAAGGTACATAAGCATGTAATTATTTTTACATAGGCCTTACTTTCGATATTTATCTTATCTTTAAGCATTTCCCAATATATGGACAGCCAGAGGTCTAGACAATTTAGTCCTCTAGCTCATTTTGAGGCAACGTGTCAGTTGGTGAATTTGTCGCTATCTTAATGATAACCCAACGATGTAAATCGTATATACTTAAGTTTTGAAACAAAAAAAAAACAATTGGTACGAGTCTACTTACTGGGGATCGAACTCGGTTCTATTGACTCGAATTCCGATCACCCAACAAATCAGCTATCATGACTTAAATTTCCGATATATATATTTTTGGGTGCAATAGTATATAGTATAGGATACACTAAGGAAATATAATATTCGAATTAGTTTCTATATGACCGTTTTTCAAATATACTAGATAATAATATAATAACTATACTAAAGTATCTAACAAAATTCTCGCATTTCCAACGTGAGAATTTAGTTACGTACTGCGTCGTTTCATTGTCGCGTGTCATAATAATGAGTATGTGCAAGTCTTCTAAAAATAGTCCATGTAATGAGTAACGGGAATTTATTATGTACCAGTCTCACGGACCATAATTTGGGAAAGGTCCTTCGCCTAGAAATTAATAATTATTATATTGAATACTGACCTGTCCTTTAAGCAGGATTCACTACCACGATCGCGCTTTACTATTTTTTAAAATATTTAATTACTCCATGTATTGAATTTCATTACGATTTATGCGAAAAGATCTTCGCCCTCAATTGCTTCTGAGGGGAAGTATATGAGGAAAGCTGAATCTAACTTTGATGCCATTGCCGACAGAAACATATGAATCTGGATAATTACTAGGATTTCTGAAATAATAATAAGTGTAATAAAATGACCATGTATTCATTAAATAGGAATCACCCATTACCTTTATCAGTGTCAGATGTCAGATTTGAGGCCGATAGTCTTTCGTGTTTCAGCATGCTTTTCTTTTATATATAGATATTCTTTTTGTTATATTCTATTATATAATTAACTTTTCAAATTAGTTCATTAATTAAGTTTTGAAAATATAAATAGTTTCAATAGAATATGCGGTTTTTCAGTTTGAAATATGACGCGTGGAATGTGATGCGGTTTTCCGTCACGTTTAGAATGTGTTTGAGCGGTTATGTGGTAAAAATCTGCATTTAATTTCAATTATATGAAACTGACACGTAATTACTTAGACTCGACATTTGGAACTGGAAATTAAATTTAAAGGTTAATTTAATTCGAAATAATTAATGTTGCATGCGTGCGTTTGATAGCATATAGCTTAATGTTTAAAGATACTCTTATGAATGGGGACGGAGTTTCTTCAAAAATGAGGAAATTTAAAATTATGACATCTTTTAAATTGCACTACAATATTCAATAAACTCTGAATTCTTGATTGAAAAACAGTTTTACTTTGGTGCTCGTAAGAGTACGCTGTCAGAAAATTGATAGACACGGTTCGTGCTCACATTGTGTGGTTTAAATTGCACCTGTCAAACAACTACGAAAATGTAGGTTGCCTATATTTTGTTTAGTATGTGTTTCTACGAGTTGAAACAGTTTCGACGGAATTTTTAATAAAATATCATAGAAGCCCCGTGTACTTCTGGAACATTTGTTCAACGTTTACACCTGGCTTCCCCGACTCGATCAATTAAAAAGTCCAAATCTAAATCCTGCGAACTATACATGAACTATATTAAGTACGCATCTCATCATCTCATATATGTAGATAACGGAGGCGCAAGGTTACTTCGATACCTAGACGTGCGTGTATGAAGAAAATGATGAATTTGAAAGAAGAGAAAGAGGTACGTAAGGATCTAATAAATGTAAAACTTGTCGATCTGTTCTCTCGGGTTACCCCGTCAAGGAAAAAAACAAACAAACATGAGTAGTCACGATAGCAAATGGCAAATGGAAGGTGAGACGAAGGGTCTAGACTAGACCACTGTTTACCCCTGTATTGGGAATGGCGTAAAGATATTTATTTTTATTTTATTGTATTATAACAATGTCTGCTATAACATGTCTTTGCTGTAATCCACACAACAAGTGTCAATGTGCGCTATTGTACAAAAGTCAATCAATGTTCTCCATATTTTCTTTGTATTATACAACAATGCTTTTAACTCGCAGAGCGTAAATCCAAGCAAATAAAACGTGAGGTGGTACTCGAGCTCAATACTAAACCATTTTATGTGTTACTACTTTACATTTTATCTATTTTTAAGTCGCGATAGCCGAGTGGTTCAGTGATCGAACGTGATGAATAGGGTCAAAGAAACCCAAGTTCCAACAGGAGGAAGACTGGTACCAATGGGTTTTATTTAAAGCTTATGTACGATTTACATCTTTGACTTGGACATAAAGACGACGATAGGATCACTACCTTGTCCTGCAGTCCAGCAAACCAAACGTGGCAATTTGATATAAAAATATAAAGTAAATTTTAGGATACTCGTAATAATTTTTAATAATAATTTTAGGATTTTATTTAAAAATTTTAGGATAAAAATTATAGGAGAGGTCAATGTCCTGCAATGGACTTTTATAGCCAACAGTAATAAAGAAGGTTCCGGGTTCGATTCCCGGTTGGGTCATTGTAGAAAAAACTTTTTGTACATTTTCACGGGTCTGGGTGGTTCTGGTACCTTCGTTGTTCCTGATTCCACAATACAAGTGTTTAAGCTGCTTACTCGAATTAGAGCAATGTTTGTGATGTGGTACCTATGTATGTTTATATGTATTTAGTTATTAATTTATTTGTTTAATAAGAAAAAATAAATAAGTATCTTTACGCAATTCCCAATACAGAGGTAGACAGAGGTCTAGTCTAGACAATTAAGTCCCTTTGACCCACCTTCCACCAAAGATATTTTCGGGACAACGTGACAGGCGGTGAGCCCGTCGCCGTCTTTATGTCCAAACCAACGATATGATTCGTATATAAGTTTTGAAAAACCCATTGATACGAGCCGCGATGCTTGGGTATCGAACTCGGTTCTCTTGACCCGAACTTATGACCACACAACCACTCGGCTTTCGTCGTTTCTAAACTATGTTTAAAAAGAAAAAGGAAAAAAAATACTGAAATAAATGAAGATTATCATTAGTTTCGTAGCCACGGCAGATTAGTTGTGTTGACACATCATAAGCCGTATAAGGTTTCATATACGATAAATAATGTCCAGCTGTGAAAACTGATACGTAAAGCCATGCGATGGTTATTGTTGGGTATGCGAGTATCCCTGTTGCCTGAGACCCGGCGACGAAAACAAAGAGATTTGGAATTAATTTATCACGTCCCACTTTAAGCTGTTATTATTTCATGCTTGAGCTTATTTGCGCATCTTATGACGAATTTAATTTATTTAAAAAAAATTTAGGAACTTTTAGGAAAGTGAATTGTAGTGTACGGCTCCAGACACTTTGCATCTTAGACGCTGCTGCCTAACATCGGAGCCGGCTACTCCATGAACATCATTTTTAGATCAAAGTATTGAAATACTTTTTTCTTTTCACCTCTCCCTCTGCACTCCGATATTAAAACAAAACAAATGACCTATACAACAGAATGATGCAGGTAATTCAAAAGAATAATCCAAGAAAAAGTATAATTTTTTCTTATTTATAGTTTGTCAATATCATACAAAAGGAATGACATTCTGTCTCCAATTTCTAAGTATTGTGAAGACAAAAGCTATAAAGCAAACTGAAAATGTTATATACTCGTACACTCAGAGATAACAAGCTACGATTGGAAAGTAGAGACATATTGATTTCTAAATATCTCTGTGAAACTGAGCATACACCCCTGAAGGTGTGACCTGTCAGCTCAATAAATCAAGTTTCTATTGTCGGAGAGTGATTTGTTCACACAGGCAAAACATAATGTATCTTTAATATATAAATATTCTGCTTCCGTGTGTTTGTGGCGACAATAAAATAGAAAAGTAGTGGACGACATATTATTATGAGTTTTTTACACTCATTATTATTTATATCTTCACTGGCACAATACTGAACTTTCGATCCAGCGAAGACGATTTGGGACAACGTGACAGGTGGTGAGCCTCTCGCTGTCTATATGTCCCCATGCCCACGGTACAATATATTTACATAAATACATATGTAGAAAGACAAATATCTATACATAGTACATATATATAAACATCCATGACATGAGTACTAACTAATTTTTGCCCCCAGCGAGACTAGAACCTGTAACCCTTAGCTTCGAAGGCAGGATTTCAGGATGTTGGGCCGTAAATACGTTGTAAAAGATTTTAGAGAGAGAATTTTTACTAAACAAAATTTCACGGCGGTTAAGTGAGAGATTTTATAATGAAAGACGACGTTCTTCGGCAAATCTGAAATCTAATACTATGTTCGCAAGAAAATTTTTAATTACTTTCTTAATTACGCTACAAGATAGAATAGATTTTGATTTGTAGTATTGAGAGTCGTGAGAGGAATATCGGCTGCTTTTACTCCGGAAATTAAAGGATTGCAGGGGAATTTCTGTATTATTGGATGTCGAAGCCGTAAGGTGAATATGTTGAAATAAAATAACCAAGATAATCTATGAATTTCTAATTCATATGGTTCTATTGTATAGGATATAAGGATCGATACACGTAAGTTAGAATGTAGCTGACATAGGAGGAAACATTTTTGTTATGAATCTGAATTTGAACTCATCATCATCATTATCATCATATCAGCCTATCCGACCACTGATGCCTCCCCAAAGATTGCCACATAGAGCGGTCCTGTGCAACACTATGCAAATCGTCTTTCCATCTTGTGGGGCGCTCGTCCTTTCTTCCCCTTTCTTCCCCAACGGTTGTCGGTTCCACGAGCTATGTGGTCGGCCCATTGTCACTTCAACGTGCTGATCCTTACGGATCCATATATCATCACTGGCAACTCGAACTGGTTGTATCCTATGGTCTAAAGACTTTGAGGTATACTCGGAAGATGTGGCACAGTTTCCCCAACGCTGCCCAGCCGAATGGGTATGAACTCCAGTCATTGATTTTTATATGTAAAAGTGAATATTTAGTAAGTAAGGCGTTAGGTTAACCATCTGTCACGTTGCCCCAAAATAAATTCTGCGAAAAATGGCTCGAATTGACTTCATCGTCTAGACCTCTGCCGATCGCATTAAAAGGAATTGCGCATAGGCCTCTCCCGTAAGAGAGGCGCCACAATCTGCTGCCCGTCGCCGGTGGAATATTTCGGTATGATATTTGATGGATGGCGGGCCATCTCTCGGTAGCCAACTGTATTTTAAAGGATTTCTCTAAGTCGTCTCTTACAATGACATGGGAACAAAGAAGGTGATATATTAGTATGTCAAAATATGTCTAGTATCCCTGACGATAACATATCAAGTTCCTCTAATAAATACCATGAATCTCTGTGAATACCGGGGGAGTGAAAGAAGTGTCAATATATCCACGGATGAAGTAACTACGAGTATTATAATGAAACCAAAATACTTTCTTTTGATAAATATCAAGGTAAGGTCGAGTTCTATTATCGGATCATGTTTCCAGTGTCTCTAAGCGACAAATATAAATAAACACACATAATTCACATAGTACTTTTTGCGGTGTTGTTGCCATTTGAACATACGCCTACGTGTATGTAGCTAACCAATATTCGAAGTAATGATAGTTAGAATGAAAAAGAAAATAGGATTATTAATAAAATTTACGTAAGATGGCGATAGGCTCACCATGTATCACGTTATCCCAAATAAGCTTCGGCCGTATGTCGAAACGTCTTCATTGTCTAGACTCTGCCCGTCCCAGTATGTATATTGCTCTATTGCACGAAGATATGAAAAATTTATATACTACGGATTTATAAAAATTTCATCATAGTTTTTTTTTTATATTTTCGCATTCCCAATACCCCCTTTAATAGCAGCCAGAGGTCTAGACAATTTAGTCTTTTAGACTCGCATATCATCGAAGCTTACTTTGGGACAACATGACAGGTCGTCTTTATTCCCTAGCAACGATATAATATATATATTTAAAAATCACATTGTTAGCAGCCTGTTTCCTAAGGGTTGAACTCGGGTCCCTTGACACGAATCCCGAACATCCCACCATTCGGGCATCGTGGCCGATATTATAGAAATCATTAGTAGTTGCTACGTACGCCTCCGCCAAAAGGGAAAATTTGTTATCGTGCGGTCCCCGTATTGGGAAATATTCATTTTGAAATCAGTCAGCGAAACAATTTGAATTCTGTCCAATGAATCGTAAGCGGCTGTGCTGCGTTAAAATGTTTTAACGTATTCAAATGACTGTATGGATTTAATTGAATCTTCATTTAACGCTGCAGTCTCTGTCAGAGGCGATGTAAAGCGTAAAAGCAAAAATTGAATTTTACGTCACGCTTTATATCGCATGCGATATTCGTTTTTACAGATTATTAGACTTCAGACTGGGATAATCATACTAATATCATAAATTCGTCGACGGACGACTTCCATGGTCTAATGGCATATACACTTGTTTTCAGGGTATCGCCAGCTCTGAGGTCCCGGGTTCGTTTCCCGGACAATTTAGAAAACCACATTTTATACATTGTCTCGGGCCAAAGTATATATATTTTTACATGCGCTGCCATTTTGTACTTTCTTTTTAAGAACATACGTAAGTTACTATAAAGATAGTTTTGACATTTAACATTCGGTCAGTTCACTATTCAATTAAGTATAGAATCAGCTGTTTGTATGTTTGAGGAATTATCATGTAATAATCTTGTTTACTTTTTAGTGATAACGATTGATTGAAGCGCGTTTTTTGCGTGTAAGTTAATATTATTCAAAACTTTTTAGTTTTGATTAAATATTGTTGAGGATTGCCATACAGCGATGTGGGTATTATTCTTAAATTAGTTTACTAAAAAAGACTTTAATAATGTAACTTAGAGCTTCACAAGTTAATATAACATCAAATAACATCTTTATATCATGTCTGAGAGATGCATTTTTATTCATTAATATATTTCATGAAAATCATGCTGGACCTCTAATATCCTACAATTTACTATAATACTATAATATCCTACAATTGCAAATACAGGGGTAGACAGAGGTGTAGTCTAGACAATTAAGTCCCTTTGATCCACCTGCCACCGACGATATTTTCGGGAAACCGCGACAGGTGTTGATCCCGTCGCCATCTTTATGCCCAAGCCAACGATACAATGCTGAACGTTTTGTTATTAATTTTTTTACTTCTCATTATTTAATCTCTGAGAGATGTTCTGTTTTTATATTAGAAAGGGTAATTATCTATGATAATTATTAATTTCAAAGCGTAAGATTAAGTTTCTAATCAATCTAAATCTAAGGCTTCATGACAATTTATACCTTATTATATAGTACATAATTACATAATTTACTTAATTAAACCCTTATTATATATTTCTGGGAAAATGATGAAAACCACATCTAACAATATTTTTGGGGCAAGTTTAATATCTAAAAAAACAACATACCTGAGTGGTTGGGCGATCGGAATTCAAATTACGATACTCGAATTCGATATTCAGTAGGAAAGAATCAATGATTTTTTTCGAGATTTGTGTAGTATGCATGTGGTTTGGCACCGTTTAAAGTTTTTAACTTATTTCGGCACCGATTAAAGTTTATTAGATTGATCTCTTAAATAGTTCTCTTAAAGAAATAATTTGCAATAATATACCAATCTGCACTGTTTAGGTATTTCAAACCCCGCCATTTCGGATAGAATGGCTGGTCTGAAAGACACATACAAGCTTTTCCTTAGTCCAATACAATGGAAAAACCCATTAAAAAGGAGCCAAGAGAAAGGAGAGCGGGAGATAAACTGACTAGATAGGTCAGTATTACACGGCAATGCTTAAAAAGTAAAATTAACAGTTTTTTCTATAAATTACTAAATTTATAAGAAAATTAATAATGGAAAAAAAAATTGGAAAAAAGTTATTAATAATATATAAAGATAAAAAGGTAGCGTACAATAGACAAAAGAAGAAAACAAAGTTTACATATCTGATAGTGAAAACTGTCCGTACCAAACTATACTCAAAAGTATTGTTTGCTTTGACAAAGTTTTCTCAAATTTTAAAATCTCGTGTTTAAAATATTTCAAACTGTACTGTTTACATATATATGTATTTAAAACATTTATTAGGCAAATCATAAATGAACAATATTAGCTTAACATGCTTATGAAATGGTGATTATATTTATATTACTACAATATTAAATTATATTATTATATTTTATAAAGACAATATTTCTTGTTGTCTGTTGCTTATAAGAAGATACATTGATTAGAGGCGATGGATTTAGGGTGTCTTTATTTATTAAATAACTATACTAGGTACTTTGCACATTGTATTAGTGTATTTGATTTTTCACAGCGCTAACATCCACATTTGGATTTTGGAGTTTTGTAAAAATATTTTCCGGAACCCGAGACTGGTTTTATTATCTTCACGTATCATAGCAGAAATATGATCGCCAAGCATCATCCTTATATTACTGTTACAGAACTATTAAGAATATCTACACGCAATTCCCACTACAGGTGTCGACGAGGTGGAAAACGATCACGGGTCGACTCGAATTCCGATCACCCAGCCTCTCGTCTACCGTGACTAGAAAAACGAGTATCAACATACGTGTATACTAATTCGTAAGTAATAAAATATAAAATGTAAGTGGCCTAGCCTTGTACAATACCCTTAAAATGAATAATAATAAAGAAATTAATTAATTATCTTTAAAGTCCATTTATTTGTAATTGTAACTCAATCTAAAGTTGTCCGCAATGTAATGTTCAGCAGTAAGATATATCTGAAGTGCAAATCACTGAGATTGAAACTATGGTACTTATCTCATTCCAGCAACCGCCTGAGGCTCTGCTCTCCTGAAGTTGTTGCCAAAGAAAGTGCACCGTGTTAGCAATAATTGTTACTAACTAAACTACTACTTGGATATAAAGACGGCTTTTAGGACGTTGTCCTAAAAGATGTCTTTGGTGAAAGGTGAGTCGTCTAGACATATTTAACCAAATGTTGGGAATGGCGTGAAGTTTTTTTTTTAATTTGGTTTGGAACCTACACTGTTGAAATATATTCTTATTTAATCCTAACTTTTTAAAATTAAAATGCGTAAGTAACTGTGTTTGATTATATGAACGACAGGACCTCTTAAATGATTTTTAAAATTATTTCACGAATAGCTACATAGCTCATTAATATCTACATTATTAACGTGTAGCAAAGACTTATTTCTTTTATCTGAACATGTAATTTATTACAATGAAAACTTAGGTATTAAAAATTTGCCTATAAGACGTGCGCTATCATTTTGTTATTTGTTATAAAATTTAGGATATTGTGAAGAATCTGTTGACAACGTTCCAATAAGGAAATATTGGCGGAGAGCTCACAATTTAATTAAGTATAGCATCGGCTGTTTTAACTTGTTTGAGAAATAATAAAATAATAATATTATTTACTTTTATGTAAAAAATATATAAATAAAAATATCTTCACGCAATTCCCACATAAATTACTTTTATGTGATTTATTATTTTTTAAATATTATTTACTTAATCACGATAACCGAGCATCAAAAGAGACTCGAGTTCTCTCCCCAGGTGGTAGGCTCGTACCAATTAGTTTTTTCAAAACTTATGCATAATTTATATCGTACATAAATAGTCTGCGGTGAAAAGTGGGTCGAAAATACTTTCTTGTCCATACCTGTCTCTACGCTTGTATATATTGAGAAGTGAGTGGTGATATAATAATAATAATTTGTATGTTTATTTGCTTTCACAATTTATAAACCTTCAAGTTAGTAGTTATTATTATAATTAATAAAGATATGTATTTGACTTATTTATTTACTTTATCATAATAGTGATATACTCAGTAGGTACTCAGTAATCTAGACTTTTAGTTCTTTCGTCCAATATTTTACCAGATGTTTTTTGTATAAACATGAGAGCTGGCGAATCTTATGCCGGATTTACGTCCACGCTAACGAGGCAAATCATGCACAAGAATCAAAAACTCACACATGAGCACGAGCTTTCTTCTTGGGAATCGAACTCAGATTAATTTAGAGTTGGGACGATTCGGCTATCGTTTCTCTAAGACCGAGAGCTATATCTATATAACAAAAGATATACTGAAGCTGAGAATTATTTAAACAGACGACGTGAGTGTGCATGTACATGTAACAAGAGCGTTGCCAAGTATTGCAATAACAGCAAATCCTAGCGTCGACGTAAGTCATGCAGAGGAATTAGTATCTTACATCCTTATTTTATTCCAGTATACAGCAAAATATGAAAGTGTATTGCCACATGTGTTTGTACTTTCAGAAATTACAGTAAAAGGTGGATGATAAACAAACAAACTAAATAACTTTGGTATCTATATTTGAGACGTACACAACGTAGGTACTGTGTGTGTTTTTGCTATTACGACTTTATATTTACTGTTACGATTTATATTTGCTTACAATTTATTCTGAGACTCATAAAACGCTTATACAAATGAGTATAAACTGTCAACAAAAATATGTTTTAGCTACAAAGAAGGATACTTCAAATATTAAAACTTGAAATAAACTTAAGAAATGATTGAAATAACACGAAGTTTATTCTAGATTTTGTTAAGAAATGGTTTTCGATATAAACTTTGCTTGTTAAAAAGACGCGACAACATATTCAAGTAAATCAATTTACGGGACATGTTCCGCCTCTATAAACTTTAGTATTCTGTATACGTTGATGCACTCTCCGAATGAATTCTATTGGACAGACTGAAATACTATCAAGTGCAAGATTCAATTTATTTTGAAAGTTCCTCTTATGCCTCTCTTATTCTTGGATTTTATATTAATAGGATTAGAATTTTACGATAGGGAAAAGTCGCCAATTTAATTAATTAAGTAATATGTGTCATGCTACTCCAGGGTGAGTTCAACACCTTCAAGAGTTTGAGATTTAACTTGAAAAACAAATCTTAATCCTTTATTTATACAAGCCATGTTCCATGTGGTATAGTGGAATACATAACATGATACATGGCATTTGTTAGTAATTATTTTAAAATCTGCAAAATAGTGTAGTAGATACCATGATTGAGAAAAAAAAAGCGGAACGAAATCCATTGTAATTTTATGAGTGTATACCAAATACACAGAATAAAATACAATGAATAGTCCCATAAACCATTAAAGCGTCTTCTGGAATACAATAAAGATTATAACAACAAAGAAGAGCAAAAGAGGACCTAAGCATCTTTTGCGACCAGAGTTTGTTCACACGCGTGATGTACGTGACCGCCAACGTCGTCTTTAACCTTAACCGTAACATACTTATAATATTATATGTAAAGTTTGTCTTAACTTGTTTGGACAGACTAAACCACCCCGCATTTTGGAGAAAAGAAAGAATCTGCTGGATAATATTTTAAGTATAGGTATTAATCTACGTATGAATACTGCATATGAATGTGCTACGTATGAATATGCAGAGCGTATTAATATTACAAAGGGCAATATTTAAATAATTTTCGCTGTAATTTAATATAGAAATTTCATTTCATAGAAAAGGCAATATCAGCGAATTGAAAGGATAACATAACTGAATGGGTATAAAATTACGAGGGCTTAATAAAAAGCGTAACGATTGACGCCGTGGAAAGGAATTGCAAATAAAATTTGGGGACAAAACGAAACAAGTTTGAACAAGATGAAAACGACTCCTACGAGTATATCAAATTCTATAAAGTGAAATAAAGTATTTTCGGAGACGTTTTGGGCCAGATTCACGCGTACTAATTTACTTTTAGATTTGAGAAACGCTTTAGATTTAAGAGAGTTTTAAATTTGTGAAACGCGAATTCTGATCCATAGGTAACCGCAAGTCCATATTCCATTCGATTTCCTCTGCTTCATTCCTTTTTACAATTTGTTTCTTGAAACTGGTTAATGAAGTCACGATAGCCGAGTGGTTGGGTGATCGGAATAGAGTCTGAGGCCCGAGGTCGATCCCCAGGTCGCAGGCTCGTACCCATGAGTTTTTCTAAAATACTTATGTACGATTTATATAGCGTTGGCGTGGACCTAAGGACGGCGACGGGCTCACCGCCTGTCACATTGTCCCAAAAATGTCTTTGGTGGATAGTGGGTCGGACGGACTCAATTGTCTAGATCTCTGTCTACAGCAGTATTGAGAAGAGCGTTAGGATATTATTTTGAGACTGTTTTAAACATTCGCAGCTTCTCTGTCTTTGCGAGAGTATATGAGTTCGATCGTTACTTACCATCGTGAACTGATATCTCGTTTGTCACATTCTCACATAAATAAAAATTAACATTTTGTTGTGATATTACATTTATCATTTAACATGGTTCCTCAAAACTCACTATCCATGAAGAATGACAAAGTATATATTCACTCTCACGTCTCACGAACACTTTGGCAGCTAATTGTCACGTTGTTCTAAATAAGCTTCGTAGAAATGTGAGTCGAAACGACTTAATTGTACTTTTATTCTAGACATCTATCTAAAATGGGTGAAGAGAGTTAAATTGATTGTATCTAATTTTTTTATTAAGAGCGTGTATATAATATAATTATATAATAAAAGACAATTAGAACGTCTATATTTCAATTAAATTCGAAGTAAATTATCCTGTATTGAATGGACCGACCCTGAATTATTTTTTCAATTATAACCATAGTGTAATTTTTAAGATATTCTTTGAAGAAAGATCTAATTTCGCTCATAGCAAGGTTATTTTCAATTAAAGTCTTTTGATAGAAATATCGAAGAATTCTTGTTTTCTTTGATATTAAAAAATGTCGTGGGGGTTAAATGTTTCGTCTTTTTTTTTGTAATTTTACTTCTTGTGACGACTATATGTTCATCACAGCAGCATAAACTAAAAAATCAATAAAATACTTCATGTATTATTACGTGTATTAAATGTGTCTTTTTTCCTATTAAGTAGATTATAGTGTTAAGGTGTGTCTGTGTCAGGCCGCCCGCTTCGTAAACAAATAATTAGTTGAATCCTAAAACAAGCGTTAAGATTTGTTTATTTATTTATTATTACTGAATTTGGAAAATATACAACGTACAACAACGCAACGTAAACAATGTCACGAGAGCGAAGTGGTTGGGTGGTCGGAATTTCGAGTCAAGAGACCCGAGTTCGATCCCCAAGTAACAAGCTCGTACCAATGGGTTTTTCAAAAACTTATGTACAAATTATATCGTTGGCTTGGACATAAAGACGGCGACGGGTTCACCACCTGTCACCTTGTCCCGTAAATATCTTCGGTGGAAGGTGGGTCGAAGGGACTTAATTGTCTAAACTAGACCTCAGTCTGGTGAATAATAAATAATAAATATCTTCACGAAATTCCCAATACAGTGGCAGATAGATAAGTTTTTGAAAAACCCATTGGTACGAGCCTGCCACCTGGGGATCGAACTCGGGTCTCTCGCCTGGAAATTCCGACCACCCAAACACTAGGCTATCGTGACTTGCTGAAAGTTATTACATCTGATGAATGTAATTATTAATTCGAATTCGATTCTTGAAGTCCATCACCCGCACTAGAGCAGTGTGACGGATGCTTCCCCATATCTCTCTCGTTGTCGAAAAATATATTTCAGAGTAGATCTTCGCCCAGCGCTTAGTATTTACAGACTTCAATCTACTACGCAATAGTATACAAAAAACATTAAAATAATAATTGACAGACTTACGTGAAGGTTGTCAAATCGTTGTGATTCGCATACAGCGCGTAGCGGCTGCGGACAAGACCGCAAGTACCGTTTCCAGTATCCGATTTCAGGGTCATCGGCACCATCGGCAGATCCACCACCAACAGTGCCTTCAACTCGTATTTCTGTTAAAATAAAAAATAAAACTTTAACCTTACAGGTTTGAATACATTCTATATTCATATATTGAGTAAAGACAGAAAAGTGAATTAAATATGTAGCGAGATAGTTAACATTAAAAGGTGTCGAGGTAGGCCGTGACTAACTTACGAAGATCATGTGAGCAAATTTCTCGAAGAGGGCGTCTCCTCAAGAGTAGTCAGATTCAGTAGTACACTCCGGTCAAGAGTACTCGGATGCCTAGTCACGCATGTATAAAGGCGGGTCGTGGTGATCTATATTCTCTCTTGCTACCCCGTTAGGGATTGTTCGTGAAGATAATTAAGCTAATTTAGCCTTCCATATAAACATCCAATAGCACAGTATCTGTTCGCGATGACCTCCGACTACATAACAGCTCTTGTAATTAAAAAGAAGTAGTACACATTGTTTTTGAATCAAGTAGGTGATCTATTTTTTTGGGTAAGAAAATAAACTTTTTAATTTTTATCAAATTTGTCTTCCAAAAATTGATACAACTGCAAAATTTCATTGAACGTGCAAGACAACGTTGGCCAGACCATTTTTTAATGAAATATTTACTGACAAAGAACACATTTTGGTATGACTAGCCCAGTTGTGAGCACTAGTGTAAATAACCTAATGTTACAAGTCCCTCCACTTTTTTATTGACTCCAATTCACTAAATTTCAATAATATTCATACATATTAAAATAATAAGTATCTTCACGCCAATCCCAATACAGGGGTAGACAGAGGAATAGACAACTAAGTCCTTTCAACCCACCTTCCACCAAAGATTCTTTTTGAGACAAGTGGTGCGCCTATCGCCATCTTCATATCTAAGTCCACGATATAATTCGTACATACCAAAAACACATGGTTATGAGCCTGTCACCTGAAGATCGAACTCGCGTCTGTTGACTCGAATACCGTTCAACCAACTACTCGGCTATCGTGACGCTATATTCATACGTTTGTGTCGTATTGACAAATAAGATTTAGGAGACGTGTGTTGGGCAACAGCGTCTAAGGTACATGGTGGCTATTCCGGCGTTTGGCTCATTACATTGTAGCTTAATATCCTGCAGTCGATATTTACAAGCCGTTACATATGTATACCACCAGCGATGTGTATTTAAGCTAAATTCTAGGCCATTATTACATTACTATTATTATTATTTATTAATCATGACATAATCGCATTAAGTAATCTCGTATATTGACTAAAAGCATTTACGGCCCGTTGCATTCAATGACATAAAGCCATACACCATGACATAAATGGGACACGAAGGACGCCGCCTGACAAACGCAATAACACATTGAGTTAAATTCTCGGGCCGTTTACAATATCCTGCGAAATTTACAATGAATTAAGGTAGATATTTCTGTGTCGTTATTACCTAATGCATACAGCTATTTCTCATTACTACCAAAGCGTTGACTTCTTGAAACTTTCACAATAAATTAATCACTACAGTGATATGTATAATATGTATTACACACATATAGGATAGAGTCAACATTACATACAAGCACTTGTGTTACAGAAACGGAAACTACGAATGTACCACGAAAAAAGCGATTTATACGCTACTCATCCACAGAGGTCATCAAAACATATAAATATTAAGAACACACACACACACACACGAACGCGCTCGCGCGCGCGCGCGCGTTTATGCTCGCACGCACGCACACAAATCTTAAAAATAATTCTCAGATGCACATTTTTCTCCAAACATAACATTTCTATGAACTATTTAAATGGTATCGGGATTAAACCTAGATCGCTCATGAGGTGTAGTGACCACCTGCATAATTTTGAGGGAGTTCATGGATGTCGATATCTCACGACCTTTCTATATATATTTGGAGGAGGCCTACTTCAGCAATTTATGTTATTTAGTCGTATGCATTATAATGTATTACTAGCTAATGCATTGTTCGTTTTTGTACTAACGACAGCTTTTCCAGAATAGAAGTAAACTACTATGTCCTATGTTACTATGTCCATAATAAGTTAAGAAGGGAAAAAAATTATACGTGTGTTACAATATAAGGAAACCTTCTTTTAAAGATAAAAAAAAACTTAACAATGCTATTAAACTGTAACAGGTAAGCTGCATTATGCAAGAATTCTATTCTAGCACAATACAGCTCATCATGGACTTTGAATGGCGTCTCTGTACGCTTCGGATATTCGTTTATCGACTGACAGAGTCGTCACGGCAACGCGTATCGTCTTATTTTTAGAATTTTCATTTTGTTCAGCCTATAAGTCAGAAATGTACATTTACTTCGCAATTATATATAGCGTTACAGAAGACCTACGACATTTTTTATTGTATTATTATACTTAGACAACTTTTACGATTACGAAAAACCCCCTGATTTAGAACCGGGTTCAATTCCCGGATCTATGTAGAGAACCACTTTTTCAATAAACAAAAACCATTTTGACTCAAATTTAAATAAGCTGCTTAATAATATTGTTTACCATCAACATCATAAGGTTCTGAAAATGTAAACTTTAGGACAATGTGAGAGTTTACCACGCTCGCCATTTGGCAATTGTATTGATGATAACAGTAACAGATGTCTTGAAAGAAAGAAAGAAAGAAAGAAACATTCATTGCACATAATACACCACGAATATAGTAAATTGAAGAGAAAATTAACAATGAGCAAAAAATTAACAAACTTAGAGACGGAACTAAAGTAATGACAATAACTATGAATAAAAATAAAACTGACACAAAAAAAATTACAGTTAATTATCATTATTATTTAATTATCATTTTATTTATCTTGTACTTTAGAGGTTACAGCCAATTATTGGTTTGCTGTATTTTGGTCTAGTATATTACAAAGTATTTATCTCGCATCTGTCGGTAGCCCATTACACATCCTTATCCTAGATATGATCGATATATGTAGGATAAGGATGTGTAATGGGCTACCGACAGATGCGAGATAAATACTTTGTAATATACTTACATCTTAGTCGACTACATCTTCATCTATATAAAAGAGGCGACTACATCTTAGTCGCCTCTTTTAACACTTACAAGGCAAGGGATGATCTATTTTTACACCATGATTAC
The DNA here is from genome assembly GCA_029286605.1 of Sericinus montela. Taxonomy (NCBI): domain Eukaryota; kingdom Metazoa; phylum Arthropoda; class Insecta; order Lepidoptera; family Papilionidae; genus Sericinus; species Sericinus montela. The sequence continues at coordinate 1,822,590 of JAGSMR010000009.1, forward strand.
ACTACCACACTACAAGTTCACAAGATTAATAATTTATAACTAAACTATATATACTGTAGACACACATTGAGTATCTAGATAGTATTTTATTTAACAGAGTAAAAACCATATATCAACATCGGCCTGTCAAAGTCTACTGAAGTACATAGCCCTCTCTATTCAGGATAATGACAATTCCAATCACCACGTGCGGCAAGCGGATGGACGAACATAGTAGCAGACACCATGAACCTAATACGCCGCTTCCCATCCGAAGCCCGTATGTCGGTTTTAATCGTACAAAATAAAATTTAATGCAACGTCAAAACACTTTTCTCCCGAATTGTTTTATAAACTAATAATTTGTAATTAATTCATACTGACTAAAACTCAAAAGTTAATTAATTTATTATTAAAACGCATTGTGTATTAAAAGTGTATTAAAAGTCAAGTTGATTGTTCGCAACTACCTTACCTCTCAACTCAGTTAATTAAAGTGGACAAGAGTTCAAACGAAAAAGCTTGTCTTAGGGACTGCTCTGGGACTAAAACTAACCGAGAACCTCAATTAGAAACGAAAATAAAGAGAAAGATAACTGTGAAAACATAATAAATGTGTGGAAAGCGATGGCAACTTACGAAGGGTGAGCTAAAAATAAACAAAAGAACTTAAAGTTGGGTGATATATTGTATAAATTTGTCCATTAATACATTAATAAGTCCATTATAAGAAAATAGCAAATCCCTTAGATATAACAAACATACGGTATAGTATTTTATTTGTAAACATAAAAAATATGTCGGAAAAAATTACTCATGAGAAGTGGGAAAATATGTATTTCAATCCTCGAAGACGATTATCTTTGCGTCAAGACCAAAGCAAGAGCAAAGTGATTGAATAGTACAGCCTGACAGCTGACATTAAATTTCCTTAATTCTTATAATATAATAAATATTCTTTTATTATCAGATTCCTCTAACATGCACGTGCATAAATAAAATTAATGACGTTGTTTTATTTTTAAATGCTAATAAATATTTCTATCTATTCTCCTTATCTAATAAATTTTCATTTCCCTTATAAATTTATAGAAATATTTAAAAACAAAATAAATGTTTATTTAAATACACAAAAATCACCACTCGGCTGAAAAAATATTATTCGCCACAAAAATGTTTGCCCCCGCGGGATACGAAGCAGCAATCCTCGGCTACGAAGGCAGGGCCACTACCAATGAGGCTATTGAGTCATTTCAAATATGCTTCGGTGAAAAGTGCGTCGCAAGGCCTTCATATTCTAAACCTTTGCCTACTTCAGTATAGAAAATTGTGTGGAAATATGAAACATATAAAAAACACAAAGGTTTAAAATAACATATACGTAATAAAAAAAAAACATGTAATGAACGTAACAGCGCATATAATGGCTTTCACGCTCCTCTTTCGTAAACCTGACACATTGTTATAGAGATATGCGATATTTCCGACATCGGCGGACGATTTGAAAGACTTCAAAGTGGGGTGCTATTACATGAAATATGAAATCTATAAGAACTTATCTGGTACTGTATTAGCATGCATCTGTAGTTGATTGAATATTGTTTGGATTAATTGAAATAAAAGCAAAAAAAACTTAAACATAGTTTACTATTAACTACTACCCCCTTCACAAAATTGCGAGAGTGATGCCACTCTTGCGAAGAGTCAATGGATGCAGGTGGCTAAGTGCTGTTATTTGTAGTAAATGAATAGGGAAGGCCTATGTTTATCACATCCTGTAAAGAGAATATGCCAAAATCTCTAAGTTTTGACGGGCGTATCAACGATTGCAGTACACACTTCGCGTTGATGATGGTCACTGGTCTAATTTGATTGGTGTAGTATTTTGTCTGTGTGTCTGATTGTCTGGCTACACCTCAGGGACTATGCGTGAAATACAAACATATTTTTATTTTATTCATCGTCGTTTAGCAAAAACCAATTCCTTCTTATAAAAACTTCCTATAGGGACTAACCGCATCTTACGTCGCCTACAGGAAAAGAGAAAGTTGTAAAAGATACCGACGACATCACAATTTAATACATCCTTTAACATATATTACGAGTCAGCGCCACTAGAAAAATTTTATTGGAAATGCAGCATTTTAGGATTTTATCTAAGTATTGCTTTGTAACAATATAAAGTAGTCAAGCATTTAGTTCATCACAATGATAAACCGTTTTCATTCACTGATGGGACAAAAGCGTATTTTGACAATAGACAAACAACACACTTTACATATGCGATCAAGGATAACATATCAGATTAGTAAATTTTCAATGGAAAATTTTCAAGTGAAGGCGCTCCATCCGTCTTGGGGTTCATAGAGTTTTAAACTATATGTAAATCTTAGATTATTATTTATAGCATAGATTGCGTGACGGGCGCTCGAACTCGTCAAAAAAAAAAAAGCTGAAATTTATTTTATGCAATTAGAGACATATAATACTTGGCGTAATATATACCAAGCGAACAATGTACAAATATAGCTCAGAACATTTAGTATATAACAGAAACATAATTTACCACCGAAAATTCATTGGCGTTTTATTTCACTACATTAATTGCTTATTACATATATATTTATCTTCACGCAATTCCAAATACAGGGGTAGACAGAGGTCTAGTCTAGACAATTAAGTCCCTTTACAATTAAGACCCACCTTCCACCGAAGAACGTACCATATGTAAATATAATATAGTAATAAATATAACATAATATTATATAATAGAGATTAATAAATTATATCATTTCGAGTATAAAACTTTGGAGCAAACATTTTGTAAAGAAAAAATTTAATTTAATATTTCCTATATTTCATTGCGTCATAAAAACTTGGCTGTCAATTTTACGAGCTATGTCGGCTACATCCCTTTGCTACTTCAATGTACTGATCCATACGGCTACGTAAGTTGGCCTGCTTCTGTTGCAGATCGTTTTATATCAAGCAGAGAAACATCGAGCACAGTCTTTTCTATAGCACCCTGAGCAAAAACTCGTTCGGCATAGTGGAGAACCACGTCTCCAAATCACAAGTCATGACTGGAATTACGGACCGGTAGTATTACTTTCGCCTATAGGTTTTCAACTGAACAACATTGATAGATTAGTTGATTGACCTCTGGGTCAGTCCTGACCAGTCTGAAAACTTATCCCAGGTATACGTATATTCGCCAACTTTAACTTTGACGTATACTCGCCAAAAAAATTTTTTTTAACTTCATTCGGCATTGATCCGACGTGGACGTGGAATATGTAATTATTATTTATTAATATACTTTTTACTTCTTAATGCTCACGGGAACGTGTTATTGAATAATGCCTTTTTAAGATAATTCTGTGTTCACTAGAATATTTAAATTTCTCGATATTCAATATCCTACAGATAAACATGGACGGTTTAAGCTATACGATTTATAATAAACTAGCCGATCAAGCTAACTTCGTAGCCCCGTATGAATAAATACTGCTGTTAGTTATTAGCTCAATTAATTTCGAACAGAAAAGGTCGAATATAAATTAAGAAATTGTTTTCTAATAAATATAAATATCTTCACGCAATTTCCAATACAGGGTTAGACAGAGGTCAAGTCTAGACAATTAAGTCCCTTTGACCTACCTTCCACCGAAGATATTTTCGGGACAACGTGACAGGTGGTGAGCCCGTCACCGTCTTTATGTCCAAGCCAACGATGAAATCCGTACATAAGCTTTTGAAAAACTCATTGGTACTGCCACCTGGGGATTGAAGTCGGGTCTCTCGACTCGAAATTCCGACCAGCCAACAACTCGGCTATCGTGACTTTCGAAATTGTTTTCTCGTCGTAAAATTTGTTTTATTTCGATATTATAATAGTTATTTGTTATTCCAAATGCAATATATATAATATATATACATAATTTGTAAGATTGGTATCATTCATATTAATTTTGTACTCGAGACATAGATGTCTATCTATGTAAATATATAGGCATGCAAGTATACTGAATCGTTGAGTTAGAAATGCGGCAATGGACACACCACAACCTGTCGCATTGTCCCACATAATCTTCTTCGGTAAAAAGTGAGTTAAAAGGTCTTAACTGTCTAGACTTCTGTTTACCACAGTAAAGGGAAAATAAATAAAGATAAACAAAAACAATTTTACGATGGCTAAACTTCTAATACAAATAATTTAATATGCTAACTGATGTAAGCACAACCAAAATAAACTTTTAAACTTAAGGCAACAGAACTTTTCCTTTGTAGAAAACTTTGTCTTTTAATCCACCCACATGCATAAAGACAACCAAAGGAAAATCTTCAGAAACTGATTAATATGCATCTTACCTCAGAGTTGCTAAGATTCCTGAAATAAGAAACTATCCAGGTACTTTCCACTTGTTTTAAAACTCATCTTAAACAAGTTTACATTAATTAAACCACATTACTTTGAAAACAGCGTATTCATTATAAAAAAATGTTTTTCAGTAGAAATTTAAGTAGTAACATTTGAACTTTGCTGCACAAACTTCTATGAAATTCCTTACCGGTTTCTTCTAGAATGGTACTTAAACATTTAAATGTATTATACATTTAAATGGTTTATAAAAAAGCTTATTTCCGGATATTTTGAATGAGGTTTTAGTAGGATACATTTTGTATGTTCTGACTTCAATATAAGCACATGTTAATATTAAGTCATGATATACCTATTACATTTTCTCTATAAAATGTACGTCATTGTTCCACAGGCAATTAAAGCCTATCAAAAATAACGTTTGTACTGCTAACTCTAGCTGATAAGAAATACTATATAATTTGTGAGATTAAGGTAGTTACAAAGGTAATTAAAAAAAAGTTAATATTTCTTGAGAGAGAAAAAAGTTAATATTTCTTACATGTATGTAGTTACTTTTTTGTTAGACTTGTCGACTTTACTTTTTTGTTAGTTTACTACTACTTTTGCTATACTATAAAAATAATAAATTAATATTATTTAAAAAAAAACAAGTGAAAAATGGAAAAAACTCGCAAACGAGCCGATAGCCGAGTCGGTAGTGTTCTGCTTTCGAAGCTAACTCAGCCCACAACTAAGTTCAAATCCCACTGTCCCACCAACTGTCTTATTGTCTCAAATAAGTTTCGGCGGAAAGTGGATCGACTTCATTGTGTAGACTTCTGCCTCATCCATAAAAATTACGTAGGTAAAAAAATACATTTATTTCTGAAGTAAGATCAATTTTCTATTTGAAAATCATTAACGCTATCAGGGAAAAAACGCCCAGAAGTAATATACGTTAAAGCATTTTAACGTCACCTAAGCTGTCACAATAAAAATTATATTGTCCAGGCTTTCCGAAAAGGATGTCAAGAACGATGTTATTTATGATAATTACATCTTCACGTGCTGATTTATAAGGCATTTTATTAAAGATTCCATTCTGCGAGAGTTATATTACACAAGAGTAACTTTAACCTTAGCTTCCTTGAAAATAAATGGTATCGCCTTAAATATAGAAAGAATCATATTTATTTTAAATAACTTGATGTCACCAATAAACATGGAAGTAATTCATTATATTTTTATTCTTTAATTGCTTACTTATATTTGGTCGGCTCAATAACTTCGGAGGGGCAAGAGCATTCTTCCAATGAGACATTAAAAAGAAAATGATAAACTTGAAAGAAGCGAAAGAAATATATAATGATCGTGACGTTGGCTTCCTCATCACGGACTATGCGAAAAGATATTATTTTTAAATTGCAAAGTTGTCCTAGGCAGGAAGTACGTTTTGATTACGCGAATGACCTGTATTCGAACACAAACTACTTACCTACTCACTTTACGGCTTGTTACAGGCTAATGGGTAGCATAAAACTTCTTTTATAAATAAGAATAAGATTAAGTACTAAATTTATCTATTAGGTTTTACATGCAAAGGAAAACATCGTGAGAAAATGTAGAAGGATAAAAATAAAATAAATTGTGAAGAAGTATAGGGTCCACCAATTCACTATAGAGGATCGTAGTTAACAATTCCAGAGTCTTTAAACTCCCATTTGCTGACAGAAGGCGGGATGACCATCTTGAAAAAGTCGAAACACAATTAAATTTAAATTAAGACCGGTGACAGATAGCAGCGCTTGAGGTGCGAGATGTCCGAGACGAGTGACAATTATGGTAAGCTCTGCATCGGTATAGGTCTACGCATCCTGCAGTGAACTTTTATAGGCAGTTAAGGAATTAAGTGAAGGGGATATCAAAAATTAATTTAACACGTTTAACCGTTTCAGGTAAATATTAGTATTTAGTGGGATAAAATAGAAAAATAAACTTATTCCTTTGTGGTATTACAAACTAAAAGGAAAGAGTGACAACCATTCATCCATCCGTTTTCGAAAGCGTCTATAATATTTGTATTTGAGTAGTGTTTCGTTCATTATGCTAGCAGAAGTGGTGTATTCAAATGTATAAGTGTATTAACATATGGAGCACAGGCTACTGCAGAATAAAACTCTTTCATATGAGAAAGGTTCATAAAGGTTTTCCGTTTGGGATGATTTTGCTGCAATAGCAAAGCGTAGCTAATTAATTGAGGAGCGCAGTACCCGAAGCCTCTTCATTACGGTACATATATTTGCACCACACCACACACCACACGCTATCTGCTCTTTGTAGGGGTAGGTAGATTTTATATTCTTCCAATTGCTTCGGTTTTGGCATATTTCTCCCGTTTCGTCTAATTTTATTAGTTTCTTGATACATGCCCGTATCTTAACTTGACACTTCTTCACTGATAATACTTTTTTAATTGTAACGTAATTAATTTTAAATTCAGTCACGATAGCCTAGTGATTAAGTGATCGAAACTCAAGTCAAGAGGGCCGAGTTCGACCCGCGGGTTATGGTAATGGGCGATTGTCTTGGTAATAAAAATGGTTATCCCAAAAAAATCTGCTTTGAAAGGTGGGTCAAACTTTGTCTACCCCAGTACTGGAAATAGCGTAAAGATATTTTTAATTATAATATAAAAAATAAGCATTCAAAATTCCAACAAGCCGAGTCGGCGAAGAAAAAGTGGGGTGGTTATGCTAAAAATACTCAAATATGACCCATTTCTATATCCCAAGAATATACACCACTCATTCATAATGAAATTACGATAAAAAGCTTAAATAATATAGTATATTTTAAAAATATTTTAACGCAGCAAACTGTTCGATGTAGCGTGTTTAACTAAAAATAACGTTTTAAATATAGAAGCAAAGCTGGCGACACAATCGACAGGTTGGTAAAATTTTAATTTAGGTCACACGTTGGAGGTTTTCTGTGCTTTTTTTCTACGTTTTCGTAGTGAAATTGTAAACTTTCAATAAACTTATCGTTTCTAAAAGTTTAATTGAAAAATTCAATAGTTTTTGACGACCGTTAATTGCTTTATTAATAGCTCTCTACTTTCGAAGTATATTATACCTAGAGTTTTATTTGCCATATTCAAGGCTTTACCATTACTTGCTTCTTACGACACCCATGGGAAGATAGGCGACGGTATATTCTAAGGATGTATACAAACAGCAGCTATCTTGCTTCGTTTACTTGGAAAGAGATAACTTAGCTAGGAACTATACACCGTTAACAGTCAACTTTTAACTAATTTATAATTTAACATTAAGCAATTTAGTTTTCATTTGTTAATGTTGAACATAAACAACAAATGCTGACTTTCACCAATGTTCTTAAGTAAAGGCTAAATCCAGTTTATCAAACAACTATTACACATCTTTTTAAAATGAAGAATTCATTTTTTTATTTATTTTTTTCTCCTGTCATTTAATCCCTATTGCGTTTTACCTGGGCATGAGGCTACTAACACTCGCTACCGTTTGCACTTACATAAGAAGTCTTTAATTTGTTTTAATATTTTTGGCATTGCTACATAAATTTAAATTAAATTAATTAACATAAAAATTCTACGAAGAAAGCTATTGCTATTACTAGAGTACATCAATATATATATGGCTATACATATGTTAGCCTGAAACGTTTTAGAATAGGCGACACCCAATATTTAGGTTGATACCATTTACGATGTTAATGTCAATTTGATTTTTATTGAATATTTAACGTTCTCAAATCTGAAATTCGATCACCAAGACACTTTTCCAATATTTTATTGTAAAAGATTTTATGCGAATTTGACGAGACGTTAAAAAGATAACAGAGTCCATCTGCCTGAAACTAGTTATTTCGATTTTAATATTCATTTTATAAGAAAATGGACAATCTAAAAACGATATTCGTACAGAACTTTATAATTATATTAACTTAAATTGACAGTTTCAAATATCTTTATTTACGTGTAGGTTCCAGTCCCCTCCTCCTAATAATTTTTCTAATCAAGTAATTGGCGGTAAACCTTTTAAAATAAATCAACATATTTTTTCATATCATCATGGATTGAATTAACATCTAAAAGATAACCATTACTAATATTTATGTAATTTAAATAATAATCTAGAAGGTTCCAAGAAATTTAAAATTAAGGAAACAGGAGAACAAAGCGGAAACACCGACGATTGGATGAATGCTTTCAATAAGAACCTGTACGATATAATAGTAGGTAGATATATCTCATAAATATCTTAATTTTATCCTTCGGTATCCTTATACTATCCAATCGAACGAATTTGAGTGTGTATATATAAGTCCTTGATGTGTGTTTCAGAATTACAAAAAAAGTATCTTTCATCTGCCGTTTAGTATCTATTTAAGATACATACCACCCCTTTCTTCGTAACGCTGATCATGATAATGAAACAAAAAAAATATTATAATCTCAGGCCTTGACTGAAATCGCTATTTTATATATTAAAATTAAGAAATACATTTGATTGCTATAAATGATCGACTTCCCAGAAAATACGAATTCCTAGCAAATATCAACATCAAACAATTGCCGCGATCAAAACGTTGTTTTCCGGAGAAAAATATCTCAGAGAACTTCAAGTACATTGATATTTAACTTTATAATATATTTTTTCAATATTGTTACTTAAATACGAGACACCTGGATAGAGGATCCTTAGGGACAATCTGGGGGCTTACTCGTGAACGAAATTCCGAACGATCGGAATTGGAACTTGAGCGTTTCGTGATCTTAAATTCTATTCCAGAGCCGAATTATCATAATATTGGGTGGTCATTAGAAGAATTACTCGGGATTGAAATTGTCCGTAAATCAGTACTCTTGGCGCCAATTTGACAGCTAGTTATTGTGTTTAAAATTGTTTGGTAATATATATTAAAATATATATTACGAAAGTAATATATTTAAAGTGATAAACTATTTGTCACTGTTTTCCGCAAGCATCCCGGTTGCAAAGTCTATTGTGACTAGGTTCGTGTGTATTGACAAAATTGCTAGCCAATTACAATTTCAATACAATGTTATCGGAATTGTTTTCAAGATTATCGTTATTAGTTATAATTGTATTGAAATTGGTATGAGATTTAAATTGGTATTGGATTGTCTTATTCTTGAGGAGCAAGCCCCCTGTAGGCTTACTCTTGAACTAAATTCCGTTTGATCGGAATAGCAACTTGCACTTTTCGTACTTTTGAATGTTATCCCAATTAATCGGTACATAACAGATAGTTATTGAGTTTGAAACTGCGTGGTCATATATATTACAAAAAGTAATATTTTTAATGTAACCAAGCATTTTTCACTGCTTATTCACTTTTTGATAAATGTAAACACCCGTCCCGAAAATATCTTCGGTGGAAGGTGGGTCAAAGAGACTTATTTGTCTAGATTAGACCTCTGTCTACCTCTGTATTGGGAATTGCGTGAAGATATTTATTATTTTATTATAAACATCCGTAATTCGGAGTACATTGCCACTACCGACAAAATCGCTAATATTAATACTAATACAATTTAATCCAATGTTCTCTGAATTATTTTCAAGAGTGCGGTAGTTAATTATAATTGTATTGAGATTGGTATTTAATTAAAATTAGCATTGGATTCAAGAGTAAGCCCACAGGAGGATGTCATTAGATATCCAGGTGAAGATTTTGCATCATTTTCTGAACAAATAAATATTAATGAAAAAGCTCTTATCACAGTTAACGCGACATGTGGTATGCCAATCGCCGTCTTATTGTGAAAACGTCAAGTAATAAAGTATATAATTGATTAGCAACCACCGATTACGTTGTCCCGAATAAACTTCGGGGAACGGTGAATCCTCAGGACTTAACTTGAAGCTAGTGTGGGGAAAAAGCGTGAAGAAACAAACAATATTCTGTGATACAATGTTAGTATTTTTATAGATTGTATTTAGCTAATGATTCTATAACTTTTTTATGTCTTGAATAACTCTCTAAAATAATGTCGTGCCGAAGTTTTTAATCCATTCTTGTTTTAAAAGGAATAAAAGGATTCCCTTACTAATAATAAAATTATGATACCAAATTACATTAAAATAGAAATTACGTATTCATATTATAATGTAAATACGTTATTTTTAGTTAGTTACGTTTGTAGTCAAAACAAAAGTTCTAAAAAACTAACTTAATCCCTGAAAGTGTTTCGAGCTAAATACTATGACGAGAATACTGCATAGAGGCTTCACTTATAAATCCTTTTGTGCCATTACTATCTCAAGCCTCAGCGACTTACAGACACCGACAAAAGGCTTTAATACTTCCATTGTTTACTTATCATAGGTTTGTGCGACGGGTTGGATGTACATGAAAGGCGATACAAAGATAAATACTACAAATATTTAAAGCAAGTAGTAAAACATACCTCTTGTGAAATAATGTATAATGATAGGAGAAGAAAACGAAAATAGGCGAAAAATCGTAATAGATTGCAGCTAGAGAGATAGATAATATAACTTAACGTGTTTTTATTTATAATATTCTATATTAAAAAATATCTTCAGTAAATTCCTAATACTGGGTTAGACCAGATTATTAAGTCCGTTCGACACCGTTGATATTTAATGGGATAGCGTGACAGTTAGTGAGCCTGCCGCCGTCTTTATGTCAAAGGCAACGATATAAATCGTACATAAGTTTTGAAAAAAAAAAACTCATTAGTTTATGCCTACCACCTGGGAATCATATTTCTGTCACCAAACAACTCGGCTATCGTGAGTTACAAAGTCGAATCACCTTGGCATCGTAGATAGCAGCTAGGGGGACACACAAGTGTTATTTTAAGATTATTATGTATTTATCGAATTTCAGAATAACATTAGAATACCTTTTTTCATATCAACTAGAGGAATATAAATGACTTTCAGAATAGGGAAGAATTGTTATATTAAAAGGAATATTAATATTATGTATTTTTTTATTTAAACTTTATTGCTTACCGTTAACAATAAAGGCAACAAAGGGCGGATTTTATCCGGGCAGCAAACATCTGCGTAATCAATTATGGGCAATATGAGCCTAATATATAGAGTAGAAAGAAAATCAATATTATGATTAAGATCTTTTGCACATTAGCCGTGCATTTTCCGACTTACAAGTATATGTTATTTTAGGTACATAAACTGTCGGTTCGCGAAATTCCGCTTCAATCTGTTCAAACAGGGCATGAATGTTTAACTTTCATTATTAACATTAACATTCAAACATACATTATTTCATCTTAACGCATCTCTTATAGCAGAGGTTTAGACAATTCAGTCTTTTCGAACCATATTTTTATTATATATTATCATAAGAGCTTATTTTCATATAAGAATAGCAGGATATAGAAGATAAACATTAATTTTAAAAAAATATTTGAATATCCGGAAACTTTGCCACGGCAACAGAAAACGAAAATTTTAAACATTTTTTCTCTTTAGTTCAACAACAAAAAGTTAAATAAATTAATAAATATCTTCACGAAATTCCCAATTCAGGTGTAGACAGTGGTCTAGTCTAAACAATTAAGTCCCTTCGACTCACCTTACACCGAAGATATTTTCGGAACAACGTGACAGGTGGTGAGCCCGTCGCCGTCTTTATTTCAACAAAAAGTTAAGCATAACTTACATGCTTTAAAAGCAATAAAAATTTCATATTAAGTTAACAAATTTATTTATTGAGTCCAGTATTTACTTTTTTAAATAGCCTTATTTTGTTATGGTATTATTTAATTACATACGAGTACTATTTCATACGTACAATCCACTTCAAGGTGGACTTAAGCCTAAACCGTTTGAGCGATTTTTGGCTTTTAAAAATTATTAAATTTAATTCATTAATATCAATAAATATTCAAAAAATATATTTGTGGGCATTATGTTAACTATCCGGTTTTAATGAAGTAGCTTATTTGGGCCAAAGCGAAAAGTGGTGAGCACATCGCTATTACTTAATTCTATTTGAAATAAAGAGAAATCGTAAATAAAATGAGAAGTTTGTCGCTTCTGATACAAACGTGGCTCACTATCGATAATGCTTTGACCGTCGCAAAATCCTTATCGGCATTTCAGGTATATATTGAAACCATTGACTTCAATAAAGAAAAAACGATTCTATGGGCCCGTTTGGGAATTGTAGCATACTTTCGTGATTAAAGTTATTTCGTTAAGTGATCACGGCCGTATGAGATTTATATAGATACGATGTTACGCATTTGGGGATTTAATTAAATTTATATTTCACGATGTCGTAGTACCGCATTTTTTTAATAAATTTTGTTATTTTACTCTACAAAGGAATCCAATATTAAGATCTGTTAAAACGCCGCTTACAAAGTTATTGTTAATGCGGTTTGCATAAAGGAAAACAAAAGTTTATCCTAATTACCTTCTCATTCCGTTGTCTTCGCATTTTTTTTCTATTCTCAAGATTTTAATATTATATTCGCAAGTTCTAAGAACTGTAGATTGAGATTTGGTTTACTTTAATGAAATAAGGAAAGTTTTTTTGACTTACCATCGTCCAGTAAAGGTTCTATCTCCGCGTCGGGACGCCCAGCCGGGCAGAGTGGTAGCGGCGGAGATGATACGCCACCACCTCCCTCAGATTCCACCTATAAAATACAAATATATAAAGTATTATATACATATATAGCGTAAGAGAAAGGAAGGAGGGGCACGTAATAATGATTTTTTAATGGAGGTCTACTGGCACACATATTTGTATAATATAAATAAAGTAATGAAGAAATACATTTAAAACCTAGGTACGATTTATATCGTTGGCTTTACAATAAAGACGGTTAGGCTCTCCACCTGTCACGTTGTTCCAAAGTAGTCTCCAGTGAAATGTGTCTGATGTCACAAAGCATATAAAACAATGATGTTGATCTCCATGGACGATTGGCGTATTCATCACACCGGTTTTCATGGTGTTGCCAGCTTAGACGTCTCGGGTTCGATTCCCAATCAGGACTCTACTATCGGGGTAGAAAAACTATTTTTTCTACATTTTCTCGGGTCTGGTTGTTTGTGGTACCTTACTGTAATTTCAGATTCCATAACATAAGTGCTTAAGCTGCTTACATAGGGATCAGAACAATGTATGTGATGTTCTCCCTATCTGTGTGTAGCTATGTAAATGATCTAATTGTCTAGTCCTATGGCTATCCCCCTATTGGGTTGATTCGTTAAGATAAAATAAGTATTTATCAAAACGTTTAAATAAACTTTTCTTTGCTCTAACTATCGAAAAAAGTCATCGACTTGTGCTAAAATATTGACGCTACTCAGATAATAAACCATCGTCTCCTTTTTTGAAGGTCTCATTCCACGTGTCAACTGCGTAGGATTTTTTATAATAAAAAAGATAGTTAACGAGGCGGCGCTCCGAGAGAGTGTGGTAATAATAATAAATATTATTAACACACTCTCATATTAGCACACGATAGCTGTAAAAAGGTACTTTAGAACCAAAACATATTTATCGTTTTCATGTCGTTCAATGAGTGTATAACCAAAGCTCAGAAAATGAATACTAAATAATAGAAAAATATTCAATCACGAGTAAAACCTACGGGGTACTAAAAATCCTGTTTCGATTAAAATTCAGAACTTATATAGTGCTCAGATTTGTGCTTCAGATTTCATTTACAGCAACTTTAGTGGTACATTATTACGAAACATTAAAATATACACCCATACAGTGTATTTATCATAAGTACTGTTGTGATTGCTAAATTCCCAAACTGGATGAATCTTAGATGGTAAATAATTAGAAATAGCCACAGAACTGCGAGACGTTTAACAATCGCGAACCCAAACAACTGACGAACGATCCGGAGATCGTTCGTTCCGATCTATCGGAATAGATCATGCTAATCGATACTTACACCGATTGAAAGTGAGTTAAGATGCTTTATAATTGTTTACTTAGAAATATATACAAATGTTGTAATAATTTAATTTATGATTCGAGAAAAGAGATTACAAAAAAAAATATAATTACATTCCAATCCAATCCCAAAGTAAATAGCTAAAGCGCTAATACCCGAAGCAATGTACAAAAATTTTCTACAATAATACAACCTGGAATCCAGGTCCTCAGAGCTGTCGACAATATGATAACCAGTGTTTACGCCACTCATACACGATGGTCGTCTGATCAGTAATCATATGATTTTATATCAAAATATCTTTAAATCATTAGGTAAAATAGGTAACGGTAAATTAAAAAAAAACTCACATTCTTACCTCTCCTGTTATCAGAGTATCTCACTTGCATTATTTTTACTTCGCATAACTTTTAAGAAACTACGACAAAGTCCGATTGAAATAAAATTAAAGATAACATTCAGCGTATTCAAAAATAATACTCTAAAGGAGACGTAGAAGATAATTCGTAAGAAAGTTCTCGACATCTTTTTAGTTTCAAACGTCCTCGTACTTTACAGCCATTAATTAAATACAAGCCACTGAAGAGATAAGCTTACATCGTGACAAAAGAATTAAATAAACAGAAAATAATAAATTATTTAAAGGCAATATATTCTTCTAATATATTCTTAAATTATTGCTTATAGATAGATATAATAGATATATGACAGAACATGTCATAAAATATATAAAGAAGAACGAAGTGTTTATATATTCTTTGATTAAGAATAAATGAAGGTTCATAGGAACTTTCGATCTCGTAAGTACTAATTTTCTTTTTAGAAAAAACTGAATTCAGATGTAAACTTGGTTGTTCTATTTTAATGCGACTACGTTGTCCCAAAATATCTTCGGCGGAAGGCGGGTCGGAAACTTAATTGTCTAGACCTCTGTCTACCCCAGCATTGGCAATGGCGTAAAAATATTTATTTTTTATTATATCATTTAAATAAATCTCCCGAAAATATCTTCGGTGGAAGGTGGGTCAAAGGGACTTAATTGTCTAGACTAGACCTGTGTCTACCCCTGTATTGGGAATTGCGTGAAGATATTTATTTGTATATTTATTTATTTAAATAAATAAGTAACTAGTTTAGCTAGGAAGTAATATTGTGATCTTGTTGAAGGTGGTTTATTTTTAAATTGTATTTTGTTATTAATATTTTATAACAGACATATCTTCGGTGGAAGGTGGGTCAAAGGGACTTAATTGTCTAGACTAGACCTCTGTCTACACCTGTATTGGGAATTGCGTGAAGATATTTATTTATTATTATTATTAATATTTTATAACAAATCAATACAATCAGACGACAAATTCATGTCAAAAGTTATTATATTTTTTTAAGCCGCCAATAAGCGCTAAGCGCCGGCCGCCATGGCAAGTGAGAAGAAAAAGCCATTTCCACACATCAGTGTCCTCCATGCGTTATCTGTTTTACAGTTTCTCTTTTTATAAAAAAAATCTGTAACGAGATTTTATAATGACGTGGTCAGTTCGGCGCGTGTCGGCGATCAGGCCGCCTCAACGAGCGACGTTCACGGACCGGTTGCGGTAACAGCGATAACAGAAACAAAAGGTATTCTCTGCTCGTACAATAAAAGCACTGATGCGTGAAAAGCTGTCTGGTACTAGAGTAAACTTCTAACTTATCTTTTATTATTTTTTGGTGTTCTTTAACGATACGTCTTGTATATTTAAAACATCTAAAGAAAGATACGTAAGTTCATGTTTTGAAACAAATTATATATAAATATTATTTATTTTATTTCATTTAGCTAAAAGTTCAGGGATTCCGCCATTATGATATTATTGTACTAGCGGTATGCTGAATGTTTTCTATCGAATTATATTTATAGCACCCGTGGACTGAAGTCTTCAAAATTTGGTTTGCATATTTAGCTTCGCTCACCAACAACTTTTACTATTAATTACTTAAAAAGTAACAGTACATAATCCTTTAAACCTACACATACATAAAGACGGCGATGGGCTCACCACCTGTCACGTTGTCCCGAAAATATCACCGGTGGAAGGTGGGTAGAAGGGACTTAATTGTCTAGACTAGACCTCTGTCCACCCCTGTATTGGGAATTGCGTAAAGATATTTATTTATTTTATTACATAATCGTTTAATTAAACAAGAAAGAACATATTTTTAGTGTACACAAAAAGTACACTAAAAATATGTTTTGTTATTTCGTCATCCTACCGTTCAATAATCACCATAAAAACCTGTCTCCAATTCAAATCCATTAAGCAGTATCGTCATAAATAATAACAAATAAACGCATACAAAAATATTTAGATAATATCATATGTTTTAGATAATACAATCTTTTGCAATATAATTTTATTTTGTTTGAAAAAAAAATTATATAATTTATAAAGTCAGTTATTGATAAAATAGAATAAACATTATCATCGATTTAATCTATTCGAAGTTAATATCAGAAATCTCGCGTACTATTGGCACTGGAGGCCAATAGAGTTGAAACACATTAAACTCTGGCAAGATGTCCCCAGTTTGTTTGCAAAAGTTTAAATTGAGGCTTTGATAGTCGTTTCAGTTAGTAATTGGATTATTCGGTTACCGAGGCGAGATACTGTTTAAATTGTTTATACAATGGTGTTGCTTTAAAACTTAAAAAAATAAATATAAAACAAAATATTAGTAAAAGTTTTTGCTTGAATCAACGGTTTTCATCCTCTCTGTTTTGTCACTTTAAATTACTGTAGGCAATCAATTCCTTTAAATGTTTTCAATGTGTGCGTATTCGTGTTAGCTAATTATTATTTACTGCAATATGTGTACGTCACCGCTGCACTATCGAAACCAACGTTTTACTTTCCGGTCGCCACGTGCATGAGAGCAAATATACACGCGGTATTTAGATGTGGTATATTCAAACCTGAAACGATAATTTTAAAAGAAATTTTTCACAGAATAAAAGTCCAAGGTATCCCCTGTCTTCTAGTGGGCGGCTGAAGGAAAAGGCTAGTGAAAAAAACATTTAGCAACCGATAGATAGTATGATCAATAAGAAAATATTAGGTTACAATTAAGCAAATTTGTGATGAGCAGTATCGTCTAAGATATGAATTATATAAAACCTCAATCATCAAATTTGGTAATAATGATTTAGAGGTTGAGGAGAAAAGTATATCATAACATATAATTATGAAGAAAGGTAGATACAAACAGGAGAAGTCTATATTCTAGAAAGAACATTCAATGCAATACAAAAACTATCCTGGCGTAGAATCATTATCTACTTCTACGTTGAACAAGCTTACAGGTGTCGTAGACGTCTACGAATATTCGTAGACATAATTCCGTTAGGATATACTTTGCGACTGGATTCTATAAACTGATAGCCTCAACAGCGTATGACACAAGTAATACCGTTACAGGTTTATATTTACAATACTTCCGTAATATAAAAAAGAAATAAATATTTTTATTGCTATAGCAATTCTAATTGACATTTTCTACTCCTAATTTTGCTAAGGCACGTTGAATCCTGGCTTAACTTAGGCTGGAACACCGCGTACCATTGTTCAGAGATATATGATTAGAATTATAGTACATAGTACTCGCAATATTCATGTGTTATATATTAATAAATATAAATATATATTTTCCAAACGAAATTATTCCACAAAAGATGTGGTACGGACTTTCCTTAACAGGAATATCTTTGAAACTGAAGAAACAACTGAGAAAGTTTTCTTGATTGTTTATTTGTATATTATTTATGCATGGTTTAGATGTTATAGTAATTTTGTTAATAAACAGAACAAGAGGCCTGGTATATAACGTGAGTAAAAGCTATACGCAATAACATTCCAAAATAATAATAAATATTTATTTTGGACATTTGTATATACAGCTTGCTTCGATGCTTATACACAAGTTATAGTCGATCCAAGTAGCGAAGTTGTCAGTGATCCTGTCTTCGAAGCTACGAGTTCGAATTCCGCTAGAGGCAAATATTTAAGTAAAGAATATGAATGTTCGTACACGATTCATGGATGTTTACTTAAATATTTATCCGTGTAGTTATTTATCTGTGTAACAAAAATATAAAAAAAAATATCTTCACGCAATTCCCAATACAGGGGTAGACAGAGGTCAAGACTAGACAATTAAGTCCCTTTGACCCACCTTCCACCGAAGATATTTTCGGGACAACGTGACAGGTGGTGAGCCCGTCGCCGTCTTCATGTCCAAGCCAACGATGAAATTCGTACATAAGTTTTTGAAAAACTCATTGGTACTGCCACCTGGGGTTCGAACTTGGGTCTCTCGACTCTAAATTCCGACCACCCAACAACTCGGCTATCGTGACAATTATCTTAATTACTTAATTATACTTTATCTTTGTAAGTATATTATACCTGTACGTATATTATACCTGTAAGTATATTATCCCTTGACTTGGGCATTGAGACGGAGATGCGCTCTCCGCTTTCATGTTGGTATTGGAAAAATGGATAAGGTTAAAAAATATACAAAAGATGAACAAATTTGTTTGTTTGTTAGGAAGTAACGCCGGTCGAAAACACTAAACCAAATTTTAAAATTATTTTTTCAATAGAAAGCCAAATTATTAGCGAGTGAGCTAGGCTTTTTTTTAATAAGTGATCCATACTAAAACTACAATAATGTTATTGAGGGCGTCCAAAATTTGTCTATAAATTTATTTGATAACAAAGATGCTTTACCACTTAATATTCTGCTATGTATAACTGTTAAAAATTAAGGCGAAACGATGTTCTAAGTAGTAACGGTAGTAATTACTTATTCAATATGTAACATCAGGCATAATCTGTTTTTTTTTTTTTTTGAGAAATAATCATATTTTAATTTTGTTTAATTTTTAATGATTTCACAATAGCCGAGTGGTTGAGCGATCGGAATTTGAGTCAAGAGACCCGAGTTCGATCCCCAAATCTCGTACCAATGAGTTTTTTCCATTGTTGTGTCGTTTGTTTGGACTAAAGACGGCGACAGGCTCATCCATGTCACTTTATACCAAAAAGTATTTCGTTGAAAGGTGGGTTGAAAGGACTTAATTGTCTAGACATCTATCAACCCCAGTCTAATGATTATAGCTTTGATACTTCTTTAAAGACCGCCGCGGTTAGGAGCTATTTTTATATTCCAAATTATTCGCTTGATTAGAATATGGCGTGAAACATTATCATCGTGATAATACGATTAAGAATCATAGAAGCCTGCGTTAGTAGCAACCGACGACCTCAAGGCATTATAATTGAATGAGACGTTCTGATTAGTGTTTGAGTTGCCGACGGCTCGTCAAGTCTGTTTGTCCAAGACAAAGTGTTTGCTCACTTCAACTCGAAACCTTTCTTGCGTTTTCCGTTTTTAACCTCCTTTATTCTCGTGTGTCCAACAAGATTATATTAAATTGTCCGACAATTCCATTTGGTTTCTATTTGTCTCATCATAACAAAAAAAAAAAATATCTTCACGCAATTCCCAATACAGGGGTAGACAGAGGTCAAGACTAGACAATTAAGTCCCTTTGACCCACCTTCCACCGAAGATATTTTCGGGACAACGTGACAGGTGGTGAGCACGTCGCCGTCATTATGTCCAAGCCAACGATGAAATTCGTACATAAGTTTTGAAAAACTCATTGGTACTGCCACCTGGGGTTCGAACTTGGGTCTCTCGACTCTAAATTCCGACCACCCAACAACTCGGCTATCGTGACAATTATCTTAATTACTTAATTATACTTTATCTTTGTAAGTATATTATACCTGTAAGTATATTATACCTGTAAGTATATTATCCCTTGACTTGGGCATTGAGACGGAGATGCGCTCTCCGCTTTCATGTTGGTATTGGAAAAATGGATAAGGTTAAAAATATACAAAAGATGAACAAATTTGTTTGTTTGTTAGGAAGTAACGCCGGTCGAAAACACTAAACCAAATTTTAAAATTATTTTTCAATAGAAAGCCAAATTATTAGCGAGTGAGCTAGGCTTTTTTAATAGGTGATCCATACTAAAACTACAATAATGTTATTGAGGGCGTCCAAAATTTGTCTATAAATTTATTTGATAACAAAGATGCTTTACCACTTAATATTCTGCTATGTATAACTGTTAAAAATTAAGGCGAAACGATGTTCTAAGTAGTAACGGTAGTAATTACTTATTCAATATGTAACATCAGGCATAATCTGTTTTTTTTTTTTTTTTTGAGAAATAATCATATTTTAATTTTGTTTAATTTTTAATGATTTCACAATAGCCGAGTGGTTGAGCGATCGGAATTTGAGTCAAGAGACCCGAGTTCGATCCCCAAATCTCGTACCAATGAGTTTTTTCCATTGTTGTGTCGTTTGTTTGGACTAAAGACGGCGACAGGCTCATCCATGTCACTTTATACCAAAAAGTATTTCGTTGAAAGGTGGGTTGAAAGGACTTAATTGTCTAGACATCTATCAACCCCAGTCTAATGATTATAGCTTTGATACTTCTTTAAAGACCGCCGCGGTTAGGAGCTATTTTTATATTCCAAATTATTCGCTTGATTAGAATATGGCGTGAAACATTATCATCGTGATAATACGATTAAGAATCATAGAAGCCTGCGTTAGTAGCAACCGACGACCTCAAGGCATTATAATTGAATGAGACGTTCTGATTAGTGTTTGAGTTGCCGACGGCTCGTCAAGTCTGTTTGTCCAAGACAAAGTGTTTGCTCACTTCAACTCGAAACCTTTCTTGCGTTTTCCGTTTTTAACCTCCTTTATTCTCGTGTGTCCAACAAGATTATATTAAATTGTCCGACAATTCCATTTGGTTTTCTATTTGTCTCATCATAACAAAAAAAAATATCTTCACGCACTTCCCAGTACGGGGGTAGACAGAGGTCGAGTCTAGACAATTAAGTCCCTTCGACCCACCTTCCACCGAAGATATTTTCGGGACAACGTGACAGGTGGTGAGCACGTCGCCGTCATTATGTCCAAGCCAACGATATTCGTACATAAGTTTTTGAAAAACCCATTGGTACGAGCCTACCAACTGGGGATCGAACTCGGGTCTATTGACTCGAAATTCCGACCACCCAACCACTCGGCTATCTTGACTTTCTCATCATAACGAATTTCATTAATAGTTGTACAGTCGATTCGGTCCATATGCACGTATGTTCTTGTCACTTTTTGATGACTACAGGTGTATATTTTTAATATCGAGATGTAAATAGTCAAAATAACAATGAAAACATATAATTAGCTCGTAATTAAGTATTTTTTTTAGTTCTCATGCTCCCCATTTCGTTGGTCGGAATTTCGAGTCAAGATCCGAGTTCAATCCTCAGATGGCAGGCTGTACCAATATGTTTTCCTACAACTTATGTACGAATTAAATCGTTGGCTTGGACATAAAGATGGCGACGGGCTAACCACCTGTCACGTTGTCCCGAAAATATCATCGGTGGAAAGTGGGTCAAAGGGACCTAATTTTCTAGACTAGACCTCTGTCTACCCCTTATTGGGAATTGCGTGAAGATATTTATTTTATTTTTCTCTCACCCGAAACTGGAGTGGACAGTGGTCTAAGCAGTTATATCTGTTCGAAGCACAAGGGTGCATCGAAGCCTGTTTGGGACAATGTGGCAGGTGGTAAGTATATCGCCGAAGTCTGAACTGCGAGCGTATCTCAGCGAACGGTACAATATACTAACATAGATACGTATTAGGATAGATAAATATTCTTAAATACATTGATATATCACAACATTTTTTATCTTTGGGGTCGTATCAATAAGGCTATTTATTTATTTATCTATTTATTTAAACTTTATTAGCACACATTATAAAAAAATGTACGAAATGGCTATCGGGTAATCAAACTATTATCCGCTTTCCATATATATTAATGATAGTACTGACTCTGTCGATGGAGCAATCATTACTTAATCATGGATAGTTAAGAGATAGAGAAACTGGGATACACAGTGTCTCGAAAACTACGTGAACGCTATACATATTATACATTAAATAAAAAGAAACAAATACCTACTAATACAAATAAACATCCATGATAAACGATAATGTAGTCTGCGTTAATGTGGAGTACATTAATGTATATCACACCCCTTTACCTGGTGGCTCGAACCCGCTACCCGCAGTTCCATCGGAAGGATTGTTATCCATACCAATTAGGCTATCGAGCCGTCAATTAATACGATTAATGTAGGGAAGTAGACATGAATATCTAATAAATGACAAGTGTCATTAAATTGTAATGAATGATTATGAAGCCTATAAAAATCATAGCGTTTTATTATTAAAATTACCCTAAAAATAATTAGAGTCATAAAATGTCTCGTTAAATAATTATTCAAATTCTGTATCAATGAATGGAGATTTTTAAGTTCCTCATAAAAGCATTGGCTCATTATTAAACAGACATAATCCCGTCTTTCTACACCAAACCTTTTATGCCGCTGAAAAGGTTCGTGCAAAAAATTTGTACTTATAATAATAAGATAACTGGAGGGAAGCAAAGCTGGTTCAAGTTAAATGTCTTATAATTAGAGTTATAACATTGTCGAAATTTTATGATACTTTCAATAAAGTCTTTGTAAGGAATCTTTTTATTATAAATTGGTAGATTATTGAATACATTATTTTTTGCAATCGGACTACATAATTAAAGTTGCTTTAACACAAAGCACTAAATATAGTTAAGAATTTAATAATTACAATAATTTAACTGAGTTTAAAATACAGGTCATTAACCTCTACAATATTTAAGAATATAATTTTTTTTATACCTGTACATACAAATATACCAACCACTCTCTACATATGTGTGGTTTAAGAGTTGGCTAATTTAACTCACTAAATGTTTTCTATCTATAAAAAGACAGGACAATAATCAACCAGACCAATGACGGGAAGCAGTGTCTATGGTGCGACGTGTCTGCAAAGGGGATCGTCAATCTGTACGAGAGACCTCTAGTATGCAGTAAACTTTTAGTGTTTGTTATCAAGATAAAAGTCTACTGAAGCTGTGGCTGACGTATGATATGGTGTGTGAAGATGTATTTTATTGCTCACTAAAAATAAAAATAGGTTTATTGCTAAATTGAAAAATATCGGATAATTATTTATGTTATAGAAAACAAATAGGCCCAAATTGTTAATAAACAATTGTTACGTATTTGAGTCTTTGAAAATCAAATTCCAAAAGATTTTGTAGCCAGTAGCTATTCAATAATTAATCAATACCCAACAATTCAATAGATCAGTCTAAATGTGCGATGGACCATTACAAATCTGCTTGTCACTATGATTGAAATTCCTTTAATTTGAACATGCGATTAACATTCAAAGGAATAAATTATACTTGTAAATCGGCTAGCAAAGGTATTACGAAGCTACTTGTAGTTTCATAAGTTTCATAAGGTACACATTTAATTTTAAAAGGATGGCACAATGTTTTCAGTATCGGTCACATACAAATACATGTACACATATACATGTACATGTGTCCTAAACATTTATGTACATATACTTATATTTAATATAAGAGTTGTTACCATTATCATTAATATCCAGTGAACTGTTTCTCGAACATTCTTGGAGTTTTATCTTTCTCTTGATTATACTGTACCATAATATTAATGTTAAAAGTTCAAAATAAGTATTTTTTAAAAATAATTCAAATACAGATAGCAATTTAATTACGGGCTATGTGAATCCATCTATCCAAGAGATTCCATTTTAGTCCACAGGGTTGACAACGCACCTATAACTTCAATAAATTGATGCGAATTTTTGGTCTCATAGGATGCAGTAATCACTTACTATCTGTGGACGTGTATGTGGACTGTTAATTTCTAATCCTAATTCCACAAGCAACGGCGATTTTGAATGTTTGTTGTATGTTTGTTGCAAATATATCTTTCTGTGTTTATAGAGTTTAACTCTAGATGGTTTTTGACAGTTTGGTAAGGTTCTTTGTTATTAAATTATAAAAAAATCCAAAAATTAACACATATCTACTAACAGCAACCTATATTTATAAAAACTGAGTATCAAAGCGTACCCTACACAAAACTCTGCAATTACTTCACTAATTTAATAAAATTTAACACATATATATGTAACTTGGTTCAACTTGAGTTATATTATTTTTATCTTTATGCATTTTCCCAGAACGGGATAGACAAACTCTTGAAAATGACATATTTTCGACTCACATTTTTATTGTTTATTTGGGACAATGTGAAAGGTGATGTGTGAGGGACAATGTGATTGCTATCGGGTAGTATTTGTCTCGATGATATGAGACACTAAAAACTTAATATCCAATATCCTATTGGTAGGTAATTTTTTAAGAGCAAACACTGTACGTTTTCCTAGAGAAGAAAATGCTTTTGAATGTCAAAACAATTAGGTCGTGTATTCTAGCATCAACAACAGTCAATTCAGTGACGCCGTGTCGTCGTAGTCTAATTTCCGGTAGAGTAGCGAATCCAGTGTGTACACAATACATGAATAGTGCTTCGTTCGACACCTGCTATACAAATGCAATACACTGTCCCGCCTTAAATAGTTTAATATTCAGACACTTCCTCTTCTTTAAGATACATTTCTGTTCAAGTTTTATACGGTGCGCAAAGTTTACTTCAATTTTAATATAAGAAAACTTTATACACACATACATATATATAAATATAGTTAATATATTAAAATAATAAGTACACTATTAAAATAACACCATAAAATCAATATATTACCTAGAACTCGGTCTAACCTAGTTCTGTGAAAATACTTGAAGATAACAATAAAATAAAAAATATAATAAACCTCTTTTTATCACTCTGAAAAAGGTTGTCCTCTTACTTACACTTCAGCTTCTTTGTGTTATTTGAACAATTACACGCGTCCAGTCCCGAAGTGGAATTCCTTTGTCTCGGTAACTGGACGTTTATAAGAATACAAAAAATAAGAACATAGAAATATAAACATTAAAATCCCTAAGCAGTTTATAACCATTTATATCTCTGTTGAACAAATAAGATAAGACCTTATGGTGAAGAACCTTTACATCGGGAAGGTTACCGTTATAATCGGTTCGAAGTAGGCCGAGACTAAATTTTTGGACCATATGATCATATTGCTCAAAGAGCCTCCCTCCTTTTTGTAAAGAGTACACCGTTACCTAGACATGCGTGTTAGACTTTAATTGTGAATTTGAGAATAAAGCGGAAGAGGTATGTAAGGATCGTGTTTACTCTTGCTATCCCATCAGAGAAATGCGAGAAGGTATTAATTTTATGATGTGTTATAGGAAATTTTTACTAAAGCCATCGGAAGAGTCGTAGATGTTAAATTATACGAGTTAGAGTATTGTGATATCTTTCGATCTGTTTTCTCCGGTTTCCGAGAGGAGAGAGGAGAGTCAGGGACCATACTTGAAGAACGGCCTGTAATAGTACACTGCTGGATATATGCCTATTCCGCGGGAACTTTTGCCATAATCGCCACGCAACCGAATTGGCGATCGAGGTACAAGACGTCTTGCACTTTAGACGCTGTTTGTCACATATATTAAAATTAATTATGGTATGAAATTTAACGTCTTTTAATTCGATTTAAAAGATATCCCTATGTATATAGCTAAATTGTAAGAATTACAAGTTTAAAGTTTCCTTTTTAATAAAATAATGAAATTATAATGAAGTAATTGTTTTTTTCCATGGTAACGGCGTAATATTTTGCCACTGCTTTAATACTAATATCTAACTATATGTCTTAAAATAATACCAGTTCAAATAAAAGAAGATGGTCAGCTTAGATGCGAGATATTTTGATCGCCAATCGGGTTGAAGTGTGGCATACAAGTCCTAATTATGTGAGAGGCTTGTCCTGTCCTGCAGTGAACAGGTTATGTGTAATATATATATATATATATATATATATATATATATATATATATATATATATATATATATATATATATATATATATATATATATATATATATATATATATATATATATATATATATATATATATATATATATATATATATATATATATATCAGGTCGTTATGTGTATAAGTATACTCTATTTACCGTGATAAGCGCTAGAAAATACAAATTCTATCAACTGTTTTATTTGGATCCCATTACTCATAATAATATATCTAACCTTTGAGACACCGCTGAAATCACTTTAATTGAAATTCAAGGCAGCACCAAAAATCTTTATCTAGATTAATAAATGCTTAAACATACATAATGGCACATAAGTACGCATAACATATATAGTATGTACCTCATGTCCCTACGGCCTGAAATAACGATCGAAAAGTCGGCTGCGGAACATGGGCCACCCTGGTATGGAGAATTTTTCATAATTGCCATGATTTGCATGCCAAAAGGCGATAACAATATCATATGACCCATAGAAAAAAAAACTATTGGCTAACACCTGTCTGCATAGTTTCAGTTTTGTATTTTTCGAAATGGTTTTCCCCTCTTGTACCGTCTACGCCCCGGATCTAGAAAGGGGAAGGTGGGAAGTGAAAAATTTCATTCTTGCAGTTTCCACCACGACCTACTCGTGTTTATTAACTAACTGTTCATTATTTTAATCCCAAAATTAAAATACACCGAAAACCCATTGCAGTTGACCTCGGCCTAACCTGCCTACTCTCGACTTTATTTGATGGAAATGGAAACGGCGTCCGAAGTTTATGAAACACGAATATCAAATTCTGTTTCATGTTTCCGTTTTGACTGAAAGGTAACGTGAAGTGCTTCATAATCCGATTATTATTACATTACTCAGATAAGTTAGGTTAGTAGTCTTATATAAAGTGGGTTCTACAGAGATAAGATAAATTATTTCGAGCTTTGAACCAACCCTCAACCCTATCACTTTGTATATTATAAAAGATTTTTATAGCCTTCGCGAATTTCATAATTATAGGCTGTTCAGAGCTTTAGTATATTCAGTTGATATCTTCATCTGCGATGAAGATCGTAACTTATTTGAGGTAGCGTAATAAGTATTGAACCATGCGGAGTCTTAGCGTCAAAGCCAACTATACCAATGGTACATAAGTTTTAAATAAAACTACACAAGTATTCCTCCTGGGAAACGAAATCGGAATCTCCTGATTAGAATTCAGATACTTTCGGCTACCGTTGTTATATATTATAACGGCCACACAGCTCGTAGAACTGACAATCGCTAAGGGAAAGAGGTTCTCGGACTAATGTACTCGAACGGACAAATAAAGTGAACGATAATCCCTCGCTCGAAAGACTGATGACCTGCACAATGTTGCGGGGAGGCTATGGATGCAAATGATACAGGATCGTTGTATGTGGTAGATTTACATGGAGCCCTGTGTTCAGGAATAGACTATTCATAGGCTGAAGAAAGAAAGCGAAGCTGTTTAAGGAGAATACTATGTCGAAACTAGAATGCTGTGACGATATCTCGGGCATATTTCCTCATTAAAATGTATAATAATTTGTTTCTTGGAAATAGAAAACGAAAAACATATCTTCACGCTTTTCTCAATATTGACCAGTCTAGTCCTTTCGAACCATCTTTCACCGAAGACAGGAGATTTGAAAAAAAAAACTCATTGGTACGTGCCTACCACATGGGGATCGAACACGGGTCTCTTGACTCGAATTAGGACTCTCGGCTATAGTGACTATGCAAAATTTAGTCAAGAAGGGCATAAAAAATATAAAGATGCAAATTAAAGTCCCGAAAGCTGTATACCCCATTTCGATCCCTAAGGAGGTAGAATCGTACCAATTATTTTTTTTTTACTTATGTATGATTTATATCTCGTTGGTTTGTATATGAACACGGCAACATAGTCACAGCCTGTCTCGTTTTCTTAAAATAAGCTTCGATAAAGTGAGCGTTGAAAAGACTAAATTGTTTCGATCCCTGCTTTGGGAAGTGCGTGAAGATGAAAAAAAGAAAAAATAAAAGGCAAAAAAAAAACTAAAAGACTTTTCTCCGAATACAAACGCGAGCTATCTAAACGAAATCTATCAGATTTAAACAGAGAACATGATTTTACTCTTTTACCTATACAACGATCGTACCTCAGTGAGCTTTGCTGAAGATAAAAGTTCGGTACTATGTCTATATTATTTGGAAGCGTATTACTGTTTCTCAATTGTGGAAAAAGCACTTCTTCTTAAAATTCTAAAATTCGAAAGAATTCTTCGTTCAATATTGAACTAGTAAATGATTTAGAAAAGATTATATCATCATGCATTTCCCAATTCAGAGGTAGGCAGAAGTCTAGATAATTTATTCATTTCCACCCACATTTCACCGCTATCAAGCTGAGCAACTTTGAGCTTTCTCATACGGTCTGCAGTGAAAGACTACGTCTCTGTGTCTGGCACACTCATTGGTTGTGTCTAGCCCTTTTCTTAGCGGGGAACGAACTCAGGTCTCCTGACTCGAAGTCCAACCACCCAACCACTCGGATATCGTGACTTTTTATCAATGAGATATATCGATGTCTTGGACGTAAAAATGGTGACAAGCTAACCACCTACCACCGTGTCCCAAAAATATCTTGGGGCGAAAGGACTTAATTGTCTAGACCGCTGTCTATCTCTGTGTTGAGAATGTACTGAAGATATTTAAATAAATCGATAAAAAGTCGTTGGAAAGGAACTTTTTGTATAGACTATCTGCTTATCTCAGTATTAGAATATATACAATGCAAAAAAACATTATCAAATACATCAAACTGTTTGGGAACTACGATTCCACTGAAAACACGCATAGTTAGACACATACATACAGTGGTACATGTTTATAAAACTCATACGTGCGAGCCTGCCTAAAAGTATGGTAGGTAAGCATATTTCAAGTTTGTGTTTTATGGATTACTTGATGAGGTATTTATGTTTGATTTTTCTTTGAGTTAATTAAGCTTTGTCGCACAAAACTAATCAATAAGCACCGTATATAGAAATTATTGGCTACACTGTAAATTCTACAATATTATTAAAAGTAATTAGTAAAAGAAACGTAGAAAATATAACTTTGAAAAGGGCTTAATAAAAATATAGGTTAGTACATTAATTAGTAATCATGTTTCGACTGAAACCAATGAAGATTATCATATTACAAAACTTTACGTTCTGTGGCGTTGTCGTGGCGTACGTAATTATAATAAAACCTAATAGTTATAATGTATATAGGAATTATCTTGTATTATGTGTTCATTTGACTTTTATTATTTGCTGTAATTATTTTTCTGTTACTTAATTAAACAAAAAAAAAAAAATATCTTCACGTCATTACCGATACTGGGATCGTCAGAGGTCTAGACAATCAAGTCCTTTCAATCTACCTTTCACCAAAGATGAGCGACCCTGACACCGTCTTTAGATACAAGCCAAGGATGTAAACCCTACATAATTTTTGAGAAACTCATTGGTACGAGCCTACATCGGGATCAAACTCGAACCACTTGACTCAAATCTCGATCACCCAAGAACTCGGCTATCGCGAATTCTAAGTAAACGAGTTAAATAAATGACGGGAAAGGTTTTAACGTAAATAAATTAACAGAATTCAAAAAATATTAACAGAACTCTAAATAAAAAGGATACAAAAAGTAACAAGAATTAATTAAGAACGGCCAACGACTACTAATCATTTATGTCTAGACTTGTTTATGCCACGATTTATCAGTACTGCATTACTGCATTACCGTGAAAAGGCTCCCTCTTAACTTCGACCGTGGCTTTTATTACAGGCTAGGTGCCGATTTGCAATAAAATCAGGATTGCACAGAGAATTCTGATTAATTTATTCTAAATAATAAATTCCAGTATTTTGACATAATACACATTAATAACTAAATAATAACTAAACATAATACACATTAATAACTTAATAGTTTGTGTAATTTACACTAGAAAGATGATTCAAATAGAAAAGACCTTCGTGATTCTGTCAAAAATTTAGCTTGCAAGATTTTGTTAATTTGTGTAATATAGGAATAGTTTATAGACGACAAAATAACTCAACTCTCTCACACAGTTTTTTTTAGAAACCTTTGAATTTTCGGAGAGATTTCTTAAAAATTAACTAAAATATACTTTAATACAAATCTTTACTAGGTTCCCTTTACTAGGTAGCCAGAGAGAACAGATGGCCTAATATAGCAATCCTTACATACCTCTTTCGCTTCTTTTAAAACCACCATTTTATTCACATATATAGTATCCCGTCTGATTTCGGCCACAGCGACTTGGCCTCTTGCGAGCGTCGTTCGTGTGCTCGCAGGTGACTGGCGTAACCGATTTTTGCACAGAACGTGCGAGCACATTGATGGAATGTCAGTACACCTCCGACATAATTGTAGGTGATGGCTACAGTTGATCGAGTCTGAGCACGTCTAGTTTGGCATAGAGCTCATTCACACGTATTCACTCATACCTTAGTGCTCACGGACCCCACCACAGTGATCGGTCCACAACCATTGTCTCTCCTAGAACCGCCAGCGTACAGGCATCAGATAAAGCCTGGTTGCAACACACAAAGACTTTATATTTGATCGGAGACCGTGTCAATAGCCAAGTGTTTGCGCAGAAGATATAGTGCCCGACACATTAAAAGTGTGAGTATTTGCGCTAACACAGATGAACTTTTGCTCCTGCCACCCTGAGTCCAATGGAACGGGGGACCGCTACAACGAAGGTAGGGACGTGGGACGTACTTTATCAAGACCTCTAACGCCGATATAAACTGCTATATTAGCAGGTCTTGTGACAGACCGTGATTGCCAGTCGGTGTTGGTGGGACGCTTCCGCCTTATTGGGTGGTTGTGAGGGAAAAGGGGAATAGGATATAACTGTCACAGGAGAAGGGTCATGACAGTAGAAGCTAGAGCAGTTCGGGGTCGCATACCCGTAGTGATTCCTACAGTGCCGGACAGACAGTTGAAGGAAGCACCCTCTGAACGATGTCCTTCATTTATTCATACACGCACAGTATCCGAGTAACCTTTGAGCAATATGCTGAGATATTCATATGGCCTACGAAAGGCCTCGGCCCACTCGACCCTCTTAATTGTTTTTTTTTTTCTTAACTTTCGCCCTGAGTATTTTCTTAACCATTCGGACTTCACTCGAGGCATGCCCTTATTCATTTTAGTAACAAATCATCTTTCAAACCTGCCCTATTGGGAATCTCTTTGTTTTGCTTGCGGTCGGCAAACTCGACATGGTTTATTTAATAAAAAAATTTTTGTATAACATTTAACTTAAAAAAAAAGTTAATAAACAAGTTACAAAAAATATTCATGCAATATAATACACAAAATAATAAAAACATCTAAATAAAAAGCAGCTAGTAGCCACCGCAGAGGATAAGTAAAAATCTAGTCAAGATAGCGACTACTTGATCTAGAGATTCACTTATCTTCCGCGATGGCCGTCATGCAGGTGATTCTGAAAAAAAAAATGTTGACAAACACAATGTAAACTCTTTTGTTGTTAATGCAAATTATATTTTCTTCACTATTCGGTCTTCACTTATTCCAAAACCATCGAAGCACGCCCTTGTTCATTATACATATAATCTTCTACTGTCATATGATGAAAACAAAATAAACAGCCACATTGGTTGAGTCTTTCCAATTTTATGACCATTATATATCTCCTTCTTCTTATATATGTATATCTTCTTCGGCTTCTAATATTTATCTTCTTTATCTTCTAAAAATATCTTCTTCATCTTTTATAATGAATGAAAGTATTTTAAAAAATACCTTGTCGATACTATAAATAGACAAGGGCTTTCCTTTGATATAACCACCTTATTACACAGTGGAGAGACTTTTTATAGCAAAAACCATATTGAAGGGTGGTTTAAATAACAATAGAAGGGCCCCTTAATAGAAAGGAAATTATTTTAACATAATTTTATCTTTAACATTTTAATAAAGGAAAACCTATATTTTATGTAATAAATAATTGAAAGACGCTTACAAAGAATAATTTAACACAACTTTATATATAAAAAAAACTCAACTATAAGTAATAATGTAATAATAAGCTGGGTGACTTAGGGTGACAGGGTGCTAAATGCACGTTGGGGGCAATAAAATTTATCTCAACGTTGACTATAACGAATATGAAAATGTTAAACATATTTAGTTAATCACTTAATTTTCGGTTGAAATGTCGCAGTAGATTCATAGCAAAAAAATGTAATAATAATTTATTTATATCTATGACCTACAGATGGCAACTAGGCACGTATTTTCATATCATAAAATCGGTGTCCATGACGATTACTTAAAAGTTTATTTATACTTAAATTGTATTTAATAACTTGTTTCCTTGTACTATGAGTTTTTTTTTGTTTTGTCTACATTGAATGTCTTTCAAATTAATTAGGGTAAAGCTGTTCTGATATCATAATAATATAAAAATATCGATAAATTTTTTTAGGTGTATTATGAGTTGAAACGCAAGTTATAAATGCGTAGTCTTAATTTAATTTCAATAATCTCTGACACAAAAACTGAGTGTATCTACAATATATAATGATATATAATCGTGTTGTTGTGTGTATGCTACGTGTGTTTTCAGTGGAATTGTAGCTCCCAAACGGATGAAATGGTTTTGATAATGTTTGCTTACTTTGTGACAAATGTGACTTGATAGAGAGTATTCACAGCTGTTTTTATTTTCTTCGCCTATTACTGCGACAAGCAGTCGTCTATACATTATAATCCTTTTGAGGCACTTTTCACCAAAGCCTAATAGAGATACCAAATCTGGTATTCAGTTGCATTATTTTTAATTTTTTTACAATTAAATATAAGTGGTCAATGAACATTAAATATCAGTTTTTTGGAAAACTGTAGTATTTTGTTTTTACGTAAATAGGTACCTACCTATTAACAGTTACAATAAGAAGACCATGTAAGAAAACTGCTCGAAAAGAGGAGGGTCAAGAGTACTCGAATACCTAGACGTAGATGTTTGAAGAAAATGATGTATGAATCAAATGTAAGAGTTTAGTCTCAATGCAAAGATCGTTATATGTACTTGCGATCAATTCTCTCTGGCCACCCCGTTATGGATAGTGCCTGAAGTTATCTGAGTAAGTATGATAAGAAACCAAATTGAAAATAAATCTAAACAGATGACATAGTTTTATATTATCTCATTTAACTCGATGACCGCGGAAAAGTGGCGTACACACAGAGGGGCTCGATTCCCAGTCGGGTCAATGTCGAAAACACTTTTTCTGCATTTTCTCGGGTCAGGGTGTAATGTGGTACCTTTGACGTTTCTAATTCAATAACACTGTGCTCTAGCTACATATTTTGGAATCAGAGGGTACCACAAACACCCAGATCCGAAAAAAATTAGAAAAAGTGCTATCTACGTTGACTCGACTGGGAATCGAACCCGCGACCTTAGAGCTGGCAACACCATTAAAACCGGTGTATACCCCTCTAGTCCACGGAGATCGTCAATAGTCACTCAAATACTTTATGCTCTTTACGCACTGAGCGATAATAACGAAATATAGACTGGTTGGCGACTTGTCTTGTCAACTGCGATACAATAGTATTCTAACGTTACAAAGTTGTAATTCTCACTCAGTCAGCCATTTTTCGGGTACCGTTCACCGGAAACACGAATTTACGTCCCCTGACTGATTCGATTTGATTACAATGCTAGAATGATAAATTAAATCAATCGAACATTAAGTAAGATTTCACTATGGACAAATTTTAATGAATTGTTTTGTTTTTTTTTTTTTTTTTACATTATTGCATAGTGCATTCGAAAATATGGAGATTTATATGTTCAATGAGACAAACGTAATTAATAATTAAATGAATGATTAGAAGGTAACTTTTGACGTTACAGAAATTAAACAAGGCAATGCATAAAATAGTTTTGAAACTTTAGTGAAATATTTTCTTTCAACTTTTCAACTGTATCAGGAAACTCAGTACTGCCCTAAATAAACGCATGTTACAAATACATGTAAGTTTGAGAATTTTCGTGCGTCTGTGTGTGCATGTGTTATTGAGAGGGAGATATTCATAACATTAATTCGAAAGGACTTGGAGTAAACAAAATGTGCAGGTATACAAACTGTAACAAATGAAAAGTTATAAAGTTTTAAGCCAATAAGATAACATTTATTCAAAAGTGCTTTCAACAATAAAACTCAAGGCACTAGTATCCTTTCATAACCTGTGAAAATTGTACCGACGAGTATTCCATTAAGATCAGTGGTCTTTTATGCTGTGGATATAATTTTAATATCAGTCTCTTTCAAAGGTTCAAAGAATTAGTGTTGCTGTAGATAAGTAAGATTTTATTTTTCAAAATTTTTTAATAACATAAAATATGAATGAAATAATATATAATTATGAAAATTATCTCAAGAAGAAGAAAATTATGTGTTTGTGTTTCATATTAGCTCACTCATTCAAAAAAATCCCCGGTAAATATTGTGGCTTCAAAGTTTATCTGAAAAGTTTGTCTCTGTCTTAAAATAAATTTCACATTAACACATAAATGATAAGTTTTTAAAGAGAAATTACCGTTACATAAAGTTTGATGTATCGGATTAGGTAATAAACTTCGACTTAGATTTTTTTCAAATCTAATTTATTAGTATTTATATTGAGATAGTGCGTGAAGATATAATAAATACTTATAGTGGATCATGCGGGCGAAGACGCCAGCAGAAAGCTAGTAATGATTATTATGTGTAAGTTAATAGGCTCATCACCTGTCACAATGTCCTATCATCGCTGAAAGGTGTGTCGAAAGGACTTATTAGTGTAAACCGCTGCCTACCCCAATATTGGGAATACGCGTGAAGATATTTATTTATATTTCAAAACATCGCAGGCATGTATCAAAGCGCTGTTTCCAATATAAAATTTTAATAAAACTTCATAAGAATAATTTTAAAACCGATTTCCTTTTCCCGAGGAAGAACCGTTATTTTATCTTTTTATCTTACAGAGTATATTCGTTATTCTCCGAGGCGGCTCCCATTGACGTCATATTTTCGGCTACAAAGAACGTTATTAATGCTTATAGAACAAGAATAAAATGAAATGTAGCGTAATTTTACCAAATTGCGAAGATTTATGATGAAATTGCTACTTAATATTCTTTACTTAATAAAAGGGTGGTATGTACAATCTTCGGCTTATTTCAGACACATCCCTTTGTAGGAAATGTCTAATTTAACCTATTTAAAAGTCTGGTTTGGCCTAAAGATTGACCGTTGAAGCATTTAGGATGATTTTCACAATTTTCAACAAAACCATGGCTCTTAAATTAATATAAATAAGATTGAAACGCTGTTCGTTGGTAAGGGCTTCACTTGAGAACGGCTGCACAGATTTGTATTTTTTTTGTATTTTTTAGTTCAACAGAGGTCTGAAAAAGGTTGTTCCGAAAAATTGAAAAATTCAGATAAATTGAAAAAGCTTTTTAAATTTCTTAACATCTCGATGTTATGTTATAGTATCGAAATGTTAAGGAATGTAGTATATATATGTGTTTATATATATATATATATATATATATATATATATATATATATATATACATATATATATATATATATATATATATATATATATATATATATATATATATATATATATATATATATATATATATATATATATATATATATATATATATATATATATATATATATATATATATATATACCAGAGGCTTAGCAGATGCGTTGCCTCCCTTAGAGTACCCCCTCCCCCATAATTGGGGGAGGAGGGTGTGTGGTCCACCGGTTACCTGCACTCACCAGACGAAACGCAGAAGTTTATTAGACTTACCACTACTTTACGCCGGTATTCTGTGAGGTCGTGGTACTTCCCCGGTCGAGCCGGCCCATTCATGCAACAACAAAAGTTGATGCGTGGCTCTACCACTAAAAAAATACATTACATTTGTACATACGTACATTTGCATTTTATCACAAATTTCGTAAACTTAGGTGCGCTTTTGAATTTATTCGTGATTATACATTAAAAATTATATATTGTACATTTATCGATTTCTGCGAGGTTTTCTCTGTCAAAATTAACAAAATAACAACAGAAATTTAATAGATATCTGTTCGATATCCTATTGTGCAACTTGAAAACCTGCCCTAAGAATTATCAAAATCGGTTGATTAAAATGAATGAAAATAGATTGATCGAGTTTCCTGTTCTACGAGTCATTGAGTAATTGAAAAATCAAGTTAAAATTGACCTAGTTACATTTATATTGTCTCGACCTCTGACTTCCTCAGTATTAGAAAATGTGTGACGATAAAAAATATGGTACATTTATGTAGTATATTATGTTAAAATACGTATCATGTTTTAGCCGAGCCATCAGTTTTCTTTTAAAAATACACATTTTATATAAATCACGTCTTTACTGCGTAAATCGCGACTTTGTGATAAAGATTTTCGATAACTATAAATGTGAATTCAAAATAAAAAGGAAATGTTAATTGAATGATCATGAGAAACAATGTCGCCCAACATAGTTCGAAACTATCGTAATAACGTTAACATACATTTTCTATTTGGAGTAAATAGAAAAAGTTGTAATAGATATTTTGGGGAAAATTTAGTAGTTCTCGTACACACTTGTTTCTTTTCACATGTTTCACTATCGTGTATTTATTCAGAGCTAACTCAATCGAAGGTAACATTTATTACCAATACTGGGATAGCAGGATGAACAATATTTTTCGTTTCGGAATTTACTTGGAACAATGCATGTACAGGTGGTACAAATTGTACGTAAGTATATACAGAATACAGTCTACACAGATACATAAGGGTCTGTAGTAGTCCACTGTCGGATATAGGCCTCTCCCTCGGGAGGATTTACCATTATCACCACGCTTGACAAGCGGATTAGCGATCGCCGTACCAAACACTATGTAACGTAGACGATGTGCCCGTCTACGGTCTGCTTATTTTAATTTGGTATTTTAACTAGATGGGTTATCCCAGCATTTCTTGGTAGCCATTGAAAATTTTGAATTAAGAATTTTGTAAATTTTGATTTAGTACCCACTAGAAGACGATGGGGTTCCATATTCTTAAGCTCATGTCATTACCGTGTGTGTAAGTAATAAAACTTTATTAATTGGTCATAGTAAGAGTCACGATAGCCGAGTGGTTGGGTGGTCGGAATATCGAGTTAAGAGATCCGAGTTGGATACCCAGGTTGCAGGCTCGTACCAATAGTATTTTTCAAAAACTTATATACGAATTATATCGTCAGCTTAGACATTGAGACAGCAATGAGCTCACCGCCTGTCACGTTGTCTCATAAAATCTCCAGTGGAAGGTGGGTTGAAACGACCTAATTGTCTACACTTCTGTCTACTCCAGTATTGGGAATGGCGTGATTATATTTTTTTCTAACGTTCCTTCTACGAACGTACTCCATACTTAATAGGATCGACTTAATACGCAAAAGAAGAAAAGATCATGGATTAAATATTTAATACAAAATAACATTAAACTAGTAACAATCAGATGTACATATAGGCTAAGTGACTATTGAATTGCTTGGTGTAGGTAATCCTCTTGTCGACGTTTAACAAATTAATTCAATCAAATTAGATAGCGCTTGGCTTAGTGTCCAATTACGCAGACGTGTAATAGGACTTTGAATTCACATTATGTACTATGTAATCTCATTCTCTTATGACCATAAATATTTTATTACATATTAAAATACATATATTCAAAAGGATAAAAAATAACTCGACGGCTCGTAGCCAAGTTGGTAGTGACCCTCTTCGAAGATAAGTGTTGTTTATATGTTCATATGAATATTTAACTATGAAAATATAATATAAGATTAAAAAATATCTTCACCCCAATACCCCCTGTATTACAGAGATCTAGTCTAGAGATCTAGTCTAGCTATCGTGACGTGTGAAAATACATATGTATATGTTCCACAGTTAGATTGGACGTTAATATGAACAATAAAATACTTATTAAATTTAGTTCACCTTTGATACAAGTCTTTGATGTATGGTTAATATGAATCTATAAGGCTGTATGTAGACTCCACGAGGAATTTAACCATGAGCTCTTAAGATCTCTTGTGAGAATATAGCTTGGATTTAGATTTTGAGTAGTTCATAATGTATTCTACAGAATTGTGTGAGAAATTTTTAAGAGATCTTCAACGCTGTTCTGATATGAACCTTGATTATATAAAATATCATTATCATATATCACGTCTTACAAAAGTCCACTACAGAATATAGGTCCGTCCTATACGGGTGTGCCATACTCGCCACACTTGGCAAGTAGATTGGCGATCGCAGTAACAAACACCTTACATAACTACACGGCAGAACATTTGGAATATAAATACATCTTATAAAACAAACTTGCCCTGACGTGGGTGTCGGTGTCAGCGTGAAATAATCAACAACTACCGAACGGATTTTCAACAAGGTTGTTATTAATTGACACAACGATTCATGAGGTTAGTTTGATGTATAATTAATTAAGGTGTTGTATAATTTAGATGAAATATAACGGAAAAACCATATGCGGTGACTAGCCCTCCACTTATTCTGATTCTCTCATTCTTCATACAGATATATTGTGAAACTTGCTACCACCGAATAGCGAAAATTAATAGGTACGCTATTCAGTACAACTCAAAGGGTTCTCTGTTTTCACATTTTTGGTTACATCCTAGGAGAGTTAAAACGGGATGGATGTTTGAATAGTAAAATTTTGTTGCCAATTCTGTTGTTGTACATGTGTAAGTTGATGATAAGGCTTCTGTTTACCTCATTAATCTATGCTAAGCGGACGAATCTGCAGACGGAATACTAGTGTTTAATAAAACTGAGCTCTAAATAGAAACAAATAATAAGAAAAACATGTTACAAAAGGCGACAGCGGTGTAAATATCTTTTATAGAGTTTTCTAAGACAGTTAATACCTTTAACATAAAAGCTAGACACTAATTGCTGGTGCAACTGACAGTAAAACTAGATTTAATCGAGGTGAAAATTAAAAAATGGTTTTGTTAATTGAAATCTCAGTTGGTATTATTTTAATCCAAAGCAGTCGTGGTGAGATTATTATGTGGAGTTTGACGATGGTGATATTATTTATTTATCTTTATGACTCATATTTAATGAGGTGTGGTTCCTTATTTACATTTTATAGGCATTTTAAACAAGCTAATCAATGATAATTTAATCTACATACATTCTTAATTATACTTAGTCTCACAATTTAATACAATTAAGTCATTTCGACCCACAGTAGCTTATTTGGGAAAACGTGGTGGTGGTGGACAGATGTTAATCCTGTCGGCATCAGTGTAAGTAAACGGTACAATCTACTTACATAGATAAATATTTAATAATAGTAACAATTTATTACATAAAACATAACGATATTAAATCACAATCAAGAGCGTGCATGTCTTGTTAAACTTATTATTGGCATGCGATTTAATTAAATTAGGAATTTTAACAGTATTAAATTTATATTTTAATACTGTAAAAAATGCATATTATAAAATTATTCTATATTTTATGAATTTATTTTATATTGTATGTTTATATAAAATGCAGAAGCCACACATGTTTGTTGTAAACATAAATATGTCTTGTAGATAACAAACGTACCGAATTTTCTTTACGGTTTAATTAAAGGTTCATGATTATAACTAAGAATTAAATTTTACATTCGCTGGAAGTAATTTTTTCTCACAAAGCTTGTTTGGTTTTTATAGACTTGTGTTAATTTGTTTAGTTTATAATTAAAGCAAAGCTTAATTTCACGATTTTTACTACTCTCTAAATTTTCGTCTAGATTATCCTGAACGGCAAAGCGTAACTACTGATAAAAACAACTCTTATTTAATATTCCGTTTGACGAGTAGGTCGGTAGCGACCGGTAGCTTTGGGAGCTTTTACGATTTGAAAATTGCATTGAATATTAAATATGAATTATTTATAGCGCAAAAACCAAATAAACTAAGTAAAACTTTAAGTTTCATTATTATTCATCATCAATCGAAAATCGGTCGATAAAATTAAATGTCGTTTAATTATTTACCCAAACTTAAATTTTTTAGTTTCTGTAATCACGTAATACAGATAACATGTTAGAGATATAAATAATCTTAGAGACAAGCTATTGATTAATAGAGTATAAGCCGACTATACTTACTATAGTCGGCAGCGAATTCTCAAACGCAGTATCATGTAACACTTTAGGTGTTGCTGCCAATCTTCTTCTTCTACTCTGAATTTTGTGTTAAAAAGTAAGATTATACGCAAATTATAAGTACCTATAGGTACTATAAGTTTATAAACTGTAAGCTTATACATAAAGGAAGAAGTTTTATATTGCGCCAATCATAGGTCTGTATTCTTCGTTTTCCGATCTGGTTGGCAATCGTGACAGTTTTTTGTTGATATGTTTCGAGATGTTGGGTTTTTGAATTGATTTCGATGAACTTGATGAAGAATAGATCGAAGACGAAGAAAGTGTTGGATAATGTCAGATCCGTAATTGTTCTTCAAACTGTTCTACGTGACTGGAACAACGCTGAACGACTTGAAAGACAATAACGAATCAGCAAGAAGTGACGGATTTACGGAATCTTAACAAAATTATTGATTCATCTTACCTTGATTATAAAACTAAGAATTAACTGCGATAATTGATTATTAAGCACATGCTTAAAAGCAATTAAAGAAAAGAAATGTCAATAGCCTCATGGTTTAGGCCTGCGAAATATAACATCGCAGGGTCAGACCCACCATTCGACTATTGTCGTGAACCACTCCAAACATAATTACCACAGCCGAGTTGGAGTAGCTTACAGAAATATAAGTAATGTTATTTGGCAATGCTATTTAAAAATAAAACATAATCACGACTTCAGAACACACTATATAATTTACAGTGTTCCTCATCTCTGAACCGTTCAAATTCGTCTGCAACCTTATGACATTAAAATTATAAGTTGCTTTCGAAACGTAAAAAGAAGGTTGTATGAACTAAAATATCTTCTTGCATCCATGAAATTGCTTTAAAATCTTTTCTTGACTTACAAATGCACTTAATACTTTAGCAATATTAACTGCTAGATGTAAATTATGAAAAAAAAATTAACTGTGTTAATATTAAAGTTATACAGTAATCGCATTGAATATATTATTTTCTATTACGCACTGACAAAACATTTAGTAAATAGTTATTTTTTAGATTCTAACTTAACTTACTTAACGGCCTCTTAAGTTCACTACACCTTGATCGTTTCAAGTTCAACAAGTTTCAACATTTAAGTGACAACATATTAAAATTCTTTGGGCACAGTCTCTAAAATGTGCAACTCTTTTATAACAGACTTACATATTTGTTTGACATTGATAGTATTAATGTTAACATACTTTAGACTGGATATTTTACAAAATGTTTAAAACCCTCACATCACATAACAATTTTGTATTTCTTTCTTTTAAAAAATATGGGACAAATTTATTAAATTTACATCATCTTTTCACCTTATTGATATTAATACTTGATCGGTCTTTAAATCATATTCAGTTACAAGGAAAAATTTTAAACAATTATGTATTGAATGTTCATATACAAATGGCAAAAGATTGGACAATGATAACAATCATATAGAGTATGTAAAAATACAAAAACCTGGCTCAGAATTCAAATACACCCAGCATTTGATAGTGAATATTGTATAACAAGAAGTTACAGTACAGTAAATCCCACTTTTGAATCAAAGTGATTGTGTGAAGTCAGCCACAGTTAAAAATGGTAGTACTCTATACCTTACTTATGTTAAGGTAAGCTTCCATTAAAACAAAGTATTCGAGAAAGATCTGACATCGGTTTAACAAATCTTATAAATTTTATTCTAATATACAACACATTTCAGTATCGACTACCAATGTATATAATGAGTAAACTTAATTTATTTGCAGCACTTGTCAAAATGATAAGCCCTCCGAATGTAGGTAACTATTCCGCTGCTAAATGATTTCTCCTAGATCCTAATCCTTACATGGACACAATACTAACACTGAATACCAACATTATTTTTCAGGCGTATTGCGTATCTTCACGCATTTACAGATACAGAGAGATACAAAGAGTAAACAGATGTCTAATCTAGATAATTAAATCCTGGTTCAGGACAAAGTGAGAGTGGTAGATCCTTAAATCGACTCCGCACTAACACTTAATATATAATAATCTTCATGCATTTTAATATCAGAGACAGACATTTGTCTCCGAAGCTTGTTTGGGATTACGTGATAGGTGGTCAGTCTATCCTCAACTTAGACTATGTCGTTCATAAATACATTTTTGCTTTTTATTGTATCTTATTAGTATAACAACATGCATATAAGAATACTAAACGAAAGTTAAATGCTTGAAATGTTTAGCCGGCTTTCAATAAAGGGTCCCCTTACAAACTGTCCTGTGGGAATAGTTAAATGCATCGCTACGTTTAAATCACACTTCCTAAACCTTACATCACTTTATGAGGTTAAAGAGGATAATTGAGTGTACAAGATAATGGGCTGTAAAACATAATTATTTAATATATTAACAAATAAGTGGGTTTGTACATTGTTATGCTTTAAGGCATTTTATCCATAATTAACGTAAATGATACCGCAACCTAGAATTACTTTACACTTAAAAATAGTGACAGGTTATAAAAAACTTAAAATCTACAGAATGTTATACAAATAAAATAATATTAGAAATAAAATCTATAGAATGTTATAAAAATAAAGTAAAAATCATATATCGTTGGCTTTGACGTAAAGACAGCGACAGGCTCACAACCTGTCACGTTGTCACGTATAACGTCTTTAGAGAAAGGTGGGTTGAAAAGACTTAATTGCCTAGACCTCTATTAAGTCTTAAGACTTAAGTCTACCCCAGTATTAAGAATGGCGTGAAGATAAAATTAAAAATCTTAATAAAAAGGCTGTTAAAAGGGACTCACAATTTTAAACATACCTTCTCTTGTGTATATGAGGAAAATTATGAATTTTATTGACATTTGGCAATCTGTTATCTCTAGCCCCCTCATTAGAGACTATGCGCTAAAATATTTATTACAACTCTTGAAGATCGTTGAAAGTATCTTTTCATAATCACATAATAAGAAAAAAATCAATAAACTTTATGATTGTGCTGAGTTCGTTGGCCAAACCGGTTCTGAATCATCCCAGGTTAATTCTATTTTAGATTAAACAATTACTATAAGCATTTTATAGACATAATATAACCTTATAGCAAAAGAGCGTCACCCGAATGTGGATTTGTAATAACTTAATCAAATGCATGAAGCACGTT
The DNA here is from genome assembly GCA_029286605.1 of Sericinus montela. Lineage (NCBI taxonomy): Eukaryota > Metazoa > Arthropoda > Insecta > Lepidoptera > Papilionidae > Sericinus > Sericinus montela. The sequence continues at coordinate 1,866,457 of JAGSMR010000009.1, forward strand.
AAAAAGTACTAGTTTCCTGTAAATTTTGTGAGTGTAAGTGATTTAATAACAATAGTATATATAGACAATACTAAAACTTATTTAGAATCTTGTGTCATCATATAATTGACATTATCACCAATAAATCAAAAATCAGTTAGTTGAAAAAAGTTACCTACCGTATTTTTTTTTGTTTAACATAATATGAATACTATGTACAAAGACATAAATAATCCTAGAAACACGCTCCTCATTTATTGATGATATGCCTACTATAAGAATTGGCAATCGAAGTATCATATATAATATCTTTAGACACTGCTGCACATCACAGATCTGCTTTATGTTTTGTATTTAAAAAGTAGTATTTAAAAAATAGTAGTAAACAAATTCATGCAGCAGATGTGAAGTCCAGAAAGGTCATCCCGCCGGATTAGATTAGCGATTAATATACTAATAAGGAGGCATTTTATAAGTATCCATATACAATTAGTATCTATACGTAGATGCATTAATGCGTGAGACACAAAGGATGTGTCGAAAGAGTTTTGCATTGCGCCAATCGAATGTCTATGTTCTTTGTCTTCCCATCAGGTTAACAGTCGTGGTGATGTTTTTGTTGTCGTGTTTCGTGAATTTTTGTGTGTAAATTGATGCCCATGAACTTGATGTAGAATAGATCGGATAAGAAGAATGGTTGGATAGTGTCGGACACGTAATAGTCATTCAGGTCATTCCACGTGACTGGAACGACGAAGAACTACTTGAAAGACAATTACGAATCTGCAAGTATTGACGTAAGTACGGAATCTAGAAAAAGTGATTGATATTGTACGTATCTTGATTATAAAAACTAAGAACTAAATGCATTAATTGATACGTTAAATTAAAAACAGGAATTATTAATTAAACACATGTTGAAAAATCATTGAAAGAATGAAGAAACGAAATGTCAATAGCCTCATGGTATAGGGCTGCGAAACATGACGTCGCAGGTTCGGACCCACCATTCGACTATTGTCGTGAACCACTCCAAACACAAGTATCACAGCGTAGTTGGAGTTGTCAACAGGAATACTAGTAATGTTATTTGGCAGTGCTAGTATTCCTTTTGAAAAAAGAATATATTATCGACTTAAAAGAACTATTTAATTTACAAAGTGCTCCTTATCTCTGAACCGTTCGAATTTGTCTGCAACCTTATCACATTAAATTTTCACGCAATAGTTTTTATAATTTGCTTTCGTTTCGTAATGTCGAAACGTTCTTTGGGCTAAAATAAAACTTAGCTTTCATTAAATTACTTTCAAATTGTTAGATCTTTTAATAACTTACAAATTTATTAACCAAAAGGTTAGAAAATAATTCAACAATCATAAAAAAAAATTTATACAACAATGGCATTGAATATATTATTGTATATTACGCGCTGACAAAACATTTCATTATTCTGTTTAAATTCTTACTTAACAGCCTGTTAAGTTCACTGCAAAAATCTCACTTAAAAAGGTTTTGCCATAATTGCGATGGTTGGCAAGAGGATTTGCGATCACAGTACCAGCACCACGCACCGTAAATGCTACTGCCCGGTATGCCTAATTTTGGTATAGTATTTTACCAACTGTTTTAAATTCTACCGTGATTTAATTATTTTTAAGTGACAACATTTTAAAATGATGACGACTCTGATAGCAGACTTACATAAATGTTTGACTTTGTTAGTGTGAATGTAGAGAAATTATTCTTTTAAAGATTCCAAACTTACCCACCCCACACACCCCCCTCCCCCAATTCTGGGTGGGGGGGCACTCTAAGGGAGGAGGGAGACAAAACATTTCATTATTCTGTTTAAATTCTTACTTAACAGCCTGTTAAGTTCACTGCAAAAATCTCACTTAAAAAGGTTTTGCCATAATTGCGATGGTTGGCAAGAGGATTTGCGATCACAGTACCAGCACCACGCACCGTAAATGCTACTGCCCGGTATGCCTAATTTTGGTATAGTATTTTACCAACTGTTTTAAATTCTACCGTGATTTAATTATTTTTAAGTGACAACATTTTAAAATGATGACGACTCTGATAGCAGACTTACATAAATGTTTGACTTTGTTAGTGTGAATGTAGAGAAATTATTCTTTTAAAGATTCCAAACTTAGATATGAGAAAACAAAAAAAGATAAAGGCAAAAATTATTTAATTTAAAATACTGTTCTGTTTATGTTTAGAAAAAATTAACAAATATATAAAATTTACTTTCTTAATCTATAACATAACTAATATTTATATGTGATCTGTCTTTAATTGAGATACAGTTACTAGGTAAAATTTCTAAATACTTGTCAAATGAGTGTACATGTTCAAAAGACAAAACTTTGGACAATGATAAATTTACAAATTATAAAAAATAATTTAACAATAAAAAACCTGACTTGGCTCCGCATTTAAATACTCCAGCATTTTATAGTAAATATTTTATAATAAGAAGTTTTCCGGTACAGTATATAAATCTCACATTTATTTCAAAGTGACTCCGTAAAGCCAACTGCAGTTAAAAGCAGTTTCCTTATAATATCTTAAGATAAACTTCCATTAAAACAATTTATAAGACTCCTAGAAAGATCAGATATCGTTTTAACAAATCTTATAAGTTTTTTCCCTGTTATTTGTTTTTTATAAGTCGAATCCGGTGGTTAATGGGGGTTTTGGATATTCTATACAATTCTAAAGATCATTTCAATACTTAAAATCATATGACTATTACGTATCTTATTTTTATTACAGTCAGAGATTAAACAGAGGTCTCTCATCTATTTAATCAAGTCCTTTCGACCACCTCTTCACCTCTCACTGAAGTTTATGTGGTAATCCCAAAGTACTGTGGTAGCGTGAAAGGTGGTGAACCAACCACCAACGTATACTAAATCGTTCATAAACACATTGTTGTTTATATAATATTTTATTAGTAATATCATATGCGTAAATACGAGTATAAAGCTGGAAGCGTGGAAGTTAATACTTGAAAGGTTCCGTCGGCTATCAATAAAGGGTCGTCTTACAAACTGTCCTGAGGGAATAGTTAAACACATCGCTACGTTTATATCACACTTCCTAAACCTTACATCACTTTACGAGGTTAAAGTGGTTAACCAAATCTACAATACAGACGGTATAACATCTTTACGTAATTATTAATTACTTTCTCCTATTAAATTAAAGATAATAAATTTTTCATAAATAATCATAATAAATCTTTAATGCTCTTTCTAAGGTTACTTTCATGTCATGTCATTGTCATGTTAGATAGGACCCATTTTACGTTGTGTTTCTTTAATAACCATGTTCTTTTAGGCGTTACTTTGATGGATAAATACGCACTAGTGCCGAGTAAGCCTTAGATAGTGCTAAAATACTTATTAATTAACTACGGCCAACTCATTCGAGAAGGCGCGGAGTATGTTATACTCCCTTTTATCTCTTGTAAAGGGCTTACATTATTATTTATAAATTACCCCTTTTCCCTCGAAAAGGGTTCACATTATATTTATTTAATACCCGATACAAGGTCTTCGCTCCCCCACATTTAAAAAAAAATGTGGGAAAGGCACACGGCTCCAATGACTACAAACTCACCATCGCCGCGTGCGGTGAGCGCCAATCATTAAACTCGCACTCCCCCCGAACTGTGATGAGATGGAACCTTAGTCCATTGCAAAACTGGCGAACCAGTAAAAGAAGCCTTGGCCCTTGGCAGTGCGTAAGCATAAACTTCGACCGAAGTCGCGCATGTCAATGCGTGTAAACGTCACACAACCTAACGACAAATCCAGCTAAAGTGAATGTTCGGGCAGACATCGTATAAAATCGGCACTCAGGCCCTTATATGAGCCCTCCGTAAGCGCCACTACCTTCATAGACCACCTACCAACGACCAATCTAATAATATGTCTAGCAATGAGACATCGGTTCCGAGCCCACGTTTACCGCGGTAGGTATCACGCAAATCTTTAATTAATTGTATATTTATGTTTTATATCAATAATTTATAATACTTTAATCTTTTGTCCAATATAAATTTTAAATTGTTATCTTTTGCATTGAATATTCCTTAAAGAATTTTTTTCTTTGATGTTCTTTTTTAAATATTAATTGGTTGTTATACATGCATTCAATTATAAGTTATGTGAATTAAATAATAATAAATTATTGTGAATAATGCCGTAACCTACACTTAGTTTATTATAAAAAGTAATAAATACAAAAAAAACTATAAAACTACGAAAAGTAGAAATCTCAATAAAATAGGCAATCAAAACAGGCAAATAATAATCTTAATAAAATAAAACAAATCTTAATAAAATAGGCAATTTTAACAGTGGTAGAGCCACGCATCAGCTTTTGTTGTTGCATGAATAGGCCGGCTCGACCGGAAGTACCACGACCTCACAGAATACCGGCGTGAAGTAGAAGTATAACAAACTTCTGCGTTTCGTCTGGTGAGTGCAGGTAACCGGAGGCCCACACACCCCCCTCCCCCAATTCTGGGGGGGGGGGCACTCTAAGGGAGGCAACGCATCTGCTAAGCCTCTGGTATTGCGGGTGTTAATGGGCGGCGGTAATCACTTACCATCACGTGAGCCACATTTAAACATTGTTAAGAAAATTATAGATTTTAGGGGCACTTGGCTATCTGTTCTCTCTAGCTACCCTTGATTCAATGAATTCTATGTCATCCTATACCTTAGGTTGATATCAACAGAAGTTCATAGTTATTAATTCTTTTAAGAAATGAATTCCAGGAATGCAATGTAATATAAATAACGCCAAATATATAAGGGGTTTACGAAAATAGTTAAATTGGATAACTAAATCTATGAGATAAAGAGCTATGCAATATTCTTACTTAACTATGAATCTTTAACAGCTCTTCCATCGTTAGGTATTTAATTACCTCGGACAAAACGTCGTGTTCAATTAATTATTTAATATTATTTACTTTACTTGAAAGCCTTTACTTGAAATGTTGTAAATTTGTAGACGTGGAATTAGGAATTCGGATTAATTTTAATAAGTGTCTTATTCGGATTTATTCACGGGAATAGTCAGTCAGTCTGTCCTGAAAATATTATTTATACATTTCTTTAAGGATTGATGGCTTTATGTGCTACTTTGAGTGTCAATTAATTTACTAAATTTAAAATATTTTATTTATATCTAAGGTTTTATCAATAGGTTAGATGGGTAGTAAGCCCTTGGACCGTAAAAACTATTACGTATTATAATACGTACGTACCTATTACGTGGTTGACATTAGCAGTAAAATGAAAAAAATAAATAACATCACATACATTGCCTAACTTGTCAAGTACTCAAATTACTATTGTCATGGTATCAGAATCAACAAAAGTGCCATAAAAACACATAGTTGACCCTTCTGGGGATCGAACCCGGTACCAGAGCTGAATATACTTTGAAAACCGATGTGTGCGCCTCATCCACGAAGGTCTTTACAAGTAGAAACGTGAACAATTAATGTTTAGTTTATTGTGTTTAACGTATCTGAATATCAGACTTTAGATGATAACTTAGGCATGTGCACACCTTTCCATATATACTTTAACTGTACACAATCTCATAAGATTCTTGGCATTTCTTTTTAACATATACATTGGGAGATAATTTTTTTGATAAGTTTGTATATCCACGTGACAACTACTATGTTCCGGTTTATAGTTAAATATCTTCACGCAATTCCCAATACAGGGGTAGACAGAGGTCTAGTCTAGACAATTAAGTCTCTTCGACCCACATTACACCGAAGATATTTTTGGTACAACGTGACAGGTGGTGAACCCGTCGCCGTCTTTTTAGTCCAAGCCAACGACATAATTCGCACATAAGTTTTTTTCTTTTTGCAAATTGGCACGATCCTGCCACCTGGGGATCGAACTCGGGTCTCTTGATTCAGAATTCCAACCACACAACCACTTGGCTATCGAGATCCTTCCGGTTTATAGGGTTCCGATAAAAATGTGCCAGGGTAAGCAATGGGGCATTTCATCTTAATTTACAGGCCTGGAAACGACTGTAAGGTTCTTCTTTCCAATTGATTTACAAGTGTCACAGGCTTTAATAGCCATTTATCATCTTTTCGAATTACTTAAATTACAAGAGCATAAAATGAGTTATTTGAAGATAATTAAAACGAAACTGAGTAGACAGATAACTTTTAGAAACTCGTTTGATTAAATTTCAATAAAATTAGAACTAGACCAAGTGGCAACAGCCTAATGGTGCGGATTCCGTAAAATAACATCGCAAGTTCGGGCCCGGCATTCTACTATTGTAGTAAACGACTTCAGAAACAAGCTTTGCTGCTTAATAGGAATGGCTAATTCTATGTGATGATTTCATATTTGTATATGAATTATGTTATTTGACATAGTATATAATAGTCTAGTATTCTCTTTATATGTCGTTTCGATCCACCTTCCACCGATGAATTTTTTGGGACAACGTGATAGGTGGTGAGCCCATAGCCGTCTCAATATCCAAATCAACGATATAATTCGTACATATTAAAAAAAAAAAACCATTGGTACGAGCCTGCCACCTGTGAATCGAACTCGAGTCTCCCAACTCGAAATTCCGACCACCCTACCACTCGGCTATCTTGACTACAAAATAAGAATTAGTACTCTTGTATATAAAGCGATTACAATTTCCTCTACATTATCATGCGGGTTTAAATACTGTGTTATTGATACTCCACTGGGAATTTGTAGTATTTGCGGTTGAGGCCACTCTTTTAATAAATGAGTATCAATATTTTCTGCACTTCTATACACAAAAACGTATTAATAATTTTAATCAAAAATAGACTCCGGTATTTAGGAGACTGAATGGACCCGATAGCCTAGTTGGTAGTGACCCTGCTTTTGTAGCAAAGAGTTGCAGATTCGAATCCAACTAGGGGCAATTATTTGTGTGATTTAATTTGAATGTTTGTGCTCGAGTTATTGATATTTACACGTATGGATAAAATATTAATTTTTGAATTTATATATGTAAGTATATTGTACCATTAGATTGGACGTTAGATGGCGATAGGCACATTCTGTCACGTTGTCCCAAATAAGCTTTGATGGAAAGTCACACGAAAGGACTTCATTTTGTAGACCTGTGCCTACCCCAGGATGGAAATATATACTACTTCTCAAAATTCTGTTCAGAATCGCTGACATAATTTATGCTGGCTAATTTGGTATAAAGGCATACATATTTGAGATAAAAAATAAAAGTAATCAAATTGCAGATACTAAATGGAGGCACTAAACCCAGTTCCTCGAAAAACATTTTTCTTTATGTGACCTCCTATCCAAAGGCTGGCTCCAGCTAATAATCTCCATGGCAAGTTTCCAATGCTCGGTTAAAGCTATTTGGTTAATTAAGGGCAGCTTAGTTTGTAAATGTGGTGTATTTAACTAGATAGAGTACGAATTATATGTCTATCATAAACATTCCATAATAGCTGCAAACAATATACCAACAATAGGACGTAAACTGCATAATGTAGTTTGTTTACTAATGAAATGTTACTTACTTTTTTTTTTGTATATTGATAAAATCTTAATTCTGTGTATAATTTAGACCCTAATAGCATTCAATTCATTTTTAAGTTATGTACTTTTCCAACCGTCATGTTAGTTATATGCCTTTTTTAACAAGATCTGGGTAAGACAGAGGTCTAGACACCTAAGTCCTTTCGAAGTTTCGAAGTTTTTTGAAACAGCGTGCCCATAGGTCTCTTAGTTTTTAAGCAAATTATACGATATACTTACACAGATAAAAAATCATATCTACAAATAAACATCCATGACTCGGGTACAAGTATGTATCGTTTTAGTTCGTAAGTACAAGGTTGTTTTGCAAAATAAATGCTTCCTTTTTATGTCTATACAAAAAGAGTTTGGTGACAGAATGGTGAAAATTTAGAGTAGTTTGTATTTTTTATTTTAAACCCACATTATATACACAACCAAAAAATATATTAGGGGTATGAAAAATAATTATGATATCGGGTGGTTGTGAAGGAAAAGGGGAATAGGATACTGCTGTCACAGGAGCAGGGTCATGACAGCAGAAGCTAGAGCAGTTCGGGGTCGCATACCCGTAGTGATTCCTACAGTGCCGGACAGACATCTGAAGGAAACAACCTCTGAACTAAGAATTTTAAGAATTTTATATATTAGATTTAAATACATACATACATAGCGACTTACATCAATTTGCTGATTCTCATTGATCTGATTGCTCTGATCCAAAGTTAAGTACCGCTGTTGTTGTGGGAGCGAAACAACGAAGGTACTACAAACACAGACCAAAGACAGTGTAAAAAAATAACAAACCTAAGTCAGTCTAAGCAGTCTACGTATGTATTGACTAATACCTACGTAGGTACACCGACGTAAGGTACGTAGGCAAAATGTATTTGATTATACACAATTTTATTCAAGTGATAGATATTTTGAAAGGGATACGAAATTTATAGCACAAAAAGATGATGCCGTGTACCTACGGCGCAAGAAAGCAAGAGTCTTTCTTTCCGTGGATCTTCTCAAAACTAGGAAAAATCTCTGAAAGTTCCGTTTACTCTCGATAGATGGATTGAATTCAGTACCAGAATTTGGCAGGCAAGTGGCGGGCACCAATCTAAGTTTGCCGATTTGCTTTCCAAGCGCGAGGATAATAGCAAACTAAAGTGAGTAAGCCATAATCACCACTATTCTGAAAATAATTCCATGGCAATAAGACTGAATAGACTCTGCGAGGCACACTAACACAAAACCTTCCCCTTTTCTCCCTTTATTTCCTACGGATTCAATATGCGTATATATGTACGTTTTAGTAGTATACGTATGTACTACTAAAATCTAGTTATTTTTTATATATAAATCAGCTTCCGAAAAATATTTAATGAATTTTTTTAGATTTTTTATACATTTCTTTTAAATATTTTTTTCTAAATATATTAAATATTTTTAGAAACTCCTTCTATAAAAGAGCCATATCAGCTAAAGGATTTCATGTTTGATTAAAATAAAATATGTTCAACAAATAACTGTGATATATTTATATATTGTAGAAGCGAAGCTGGGTATATAGCCACTAAAATTAGATGTTATTTATTTGCACCCCAGATAGCCGGAACAATATTCGCGTGTGAGTTCAAGAAAACTCGCTAGGATATCCTAGCGAGTTTTATTGCAAAGACAAACTTCGTTGTAATTTGAAGTGCTCTAAATTGTTCGCTTTATTTTTCCGCTCAATTCAAATTAATTACGTTTTAAACTCGTTAGCGCTTCATCACAAAATGTTCATTAAAAGTCGGCGGAAGCGCTTTTCTTGTGACTTTTAATTTCCCTAGAAATTCTTTCACAAAGCAAACCGTTTGGAATAAGATAGAAAAAATTAACAAATTTTAAACCACTTAAATTCTTTTGGCAATTATTTTTTTTTTTTTTGAATTAAGATTAAAAAATATAAATAAAACTATATCAATATACTTTAGGACTGTTACAAGTCTACTGCGGATGTCATTCTTTGCTATAAATAAGATACGCCTTACTCGCCATGCTGCATTAGCGGATCGGAGATGGCAGAACAAGTCACTTCGCCTCTAACTGTATAGCCATAGCAATGGGCGGCGCAAATAGCGACAGGGCGGGCGAAATATAAATGTACGAGCGGTTTGCGGTGCAATATAAAGTAGCAGGTCAGTCGCTACTAAGAGCGCTCTCTAGATTCTATCTATTCAGCCATTGGCGTCATACAAAAAGATATATAGGTGGTAGACTCGTACTCTGTCTAGCCATCTGGGTCACACCGTTCTGTTTTTGTCGCTAAACAACATGTTATTAATTAACAGTCAGTGTCAGTGTAATTATTATTAATTAGGTGCTACGAGCGATTCGATTCTAACCCTTTTTGAGGAACTTCTTTCGGATTGATAACGTATCTTTAAACTTTTTTATTAAATAAATTTGGAAACTTTAAATTTAAATTGACAGAACCTGCGACCGAAGACGTACCTTAGCAACAGTCTTACCTCCAAGAATTAAATTAAAAAAATTCTCTTCACGCCAGTTCCTACACAGGGGTAAGACAGAAGTCTAGACAATTAGATCCATTTAACCACCTTCCACCGAAGACATTTAGGACAACGTGACATGTGGTGAGCCCGACGCCATCTTTATGTCCAAGCCAAATATATAAATACCTTGAGTCTCTTGACTCGAATTCTGATGACCCAAACACTCGGCTATAGTGACATTTATATTTAAAATATGTCAATTATTTAATAACAAAAATCAAGTTTGGTTTACATGCTTTAAAAAATAAAAAATGCGTAATATATTTACAGAGATTAATATAAACATCAATGACTCGAGTAGTTACTCTAGTAGTATTAGTCTAGATCATGCGGGATTTGAACCCGAAACCCTTAGCTAGGAAGTAATGCTCACTACCAAATAGGCTATCGAATCTTCAAAAAATAATTGTACAATGTCCAATATTTAGTTTACAATGATATTTGATATATATTTGAAAGTCACATGAGCTAAATAGGGCACTCCCTTTGAAAGTCTTTGTAGTATTCATCCTTTAACTGAAGGCAATAGGTCGACCTTTTGTTTGAAGCCGGATCAAAGACCCTAGCAGCAACTTACAAGGACACATTTACACTAGAAGATATAGCTCGGTATCTTGATTGAAATACATAGACTACTTATTGTCTCTTTCATAACAAAATTCAGGTAGAAAATGAAATTAAAAGCAAGCTGTTTCGAAAGTATTATTTTTCTCTTTGGAACAAAATTTAGATAACATTTTATTTCATTTTCGAATTTTGTGAAATTGATTTTTGTTTTTAATCAGAAACTAAAAGAAAATCGATATAGAGATGAGACGGGAATATCTTTAAGTAAAAAATGCCTCTACACATATTAGTCCATAATTAGTCGGCCAGTATTAGTCCATTGCAGGACAAAGGGCTTTCTCGTAAGGAATAATTGAGCATAGTCTTCTCTTCTTGCTTACCCCACGCCTTTCATCACCAGTCACGATATCTGAGTGGTTGGATAATCGGAATACGTGTCAAGAGACCCGAGTTCGTACCCCAAGACTCGTACCAAATTTGTTTTTTTAAAAAAACTTGTGTACGATTTATGTCTTTGTGTTTGACATAAAGACTGCGACGAAAAATTACTTCGATTGAAGGTGGGTTCCAAATGATCTAATTGTCTAGACCTTTCTCCACTCCTGTATTGTGAATGCCGTGAAAATATTTACTTTACTTTACTTTTAGACATCTTGCACTATAATATGGCTGAATTTTGTTCTACTAGTTTTAAAGAACATTATTATGCCATCATCCATCCATGCCATCATACTACATCATAATTCATTAAATATTTATCATAGTGATACCTATCTTCGTCAATTGAAGCTTGATTAACCAGATACCTGTAAATAATTTAAGAAACAATCACGCACATTAATTTCCGGTTAGGTTATCTCGAAATAAGCTCAAGTTATTGCTTTATACAGTCTAAACGAGCTCAACACAAGTAGAAATTGATGGTGGAAATTGAATATTAGCGCATGTTCCTGGCTCAGAATTGCCCGGGGTGAAATTCGCCCTTCAGAAAATGGTTACGTGTGGCCCGGAGCGCTGCTCTTATGTTATTATTGTTTCTGACCTCTTTGTTATAATGATGAATACTGCAAAACTCTATTATTACGTAAAACACATACCTGATTTACTTAAATTTTTCCTGCAAAAATAACTATTCCAAAACAAAAGCCATTCGAATAAAGTCTTAAATTACTTCAAGGACAAACATTGCAACTTAATCTTAGTAGTTAACATGTATATTATAGTACATGTATATTATTGGGTTTTGCTAGTATTCTGTATAAAAAATATTTAAAAACGTACATATAAACGAGATCTAAGATGACCAGACGCAATTATTTTTTGAATGACAAGGCAATGACAAGACAAAACTATTTTTTGAATTCTCACAGCCTAGCTTCGATGGATAGATCTGGGTTTATGAATTTCATACTACTTCTGTAATTCTTTTATTTAATATTTTTTCCCTACATTTCGATAACCTAAATAATAATTACAATCATCATAACAACGTATCCGCGACTGAACCTGGGCCTCCTCCATAGATAGCTACCTAAAACGATTATGTGCCATATGCATGCATTGACTGTCCAACATTGTGCAAGTCGTTCCTACATCTTGTAGGGGGTTATACTGCACAGCGTGTGTGGTAATGGTGTAAGAATATTGCCACTCCCTTTCTTCCAGTGGGTGTCGTAAGAGGCGACTAAGGGAAACAGCCTTGAACATCGTTATGGCAACCGATAGATGGTGGGATAACCATCTCGAAAAATATCAGACCAAAATAATCAAACCGAAGATAGGCAGCAGCGTCTAAGGTGCGAGCTGTCTGATACTGCATCGCCAATCCGCCTGCAAGCGTGGCGATTATGGCTAATCCTCCCTATGGGAGAGGCCTATATCCTGCAGTGGACTTTAATAGGCCGTTGTATATGTGTATGTATTAATCACCGCATAGCCATACATCTACGATAATTGATTGAAGAGTTTTTATATAAATTAAACACTAAAATTTACACTAATTTTCATTACGGCAATATTACCGTGTGGTACCGACTATAGAATATACCATCCCTTTCAAAAGTCAAAAGAAGTCACGACAAGAGAAAAAGTCACGACAAAAGTCACGAGCTGAGATGTTGGGTGATCGAAATTCGATTTACGATACCCATGTTTCGATCCAGGGACTCTTACCAATGGGTTTTTCAACTTACGTACTATTTATATCATTTTCTTGGACATAAATATAGCGATGAGGTCACCATCTGTCACGTTGTCCCGGCGAAAGGACTTAATAGTCTAGACTTTTGTCTACCCCTGTATTGGAAATGGCGTGAAGATGTTTTTTTTAACTTATAGGTATTAAAATAAAAAATTATAATTATTATCTGTATTTAAACATATTCATGCCATTCCCAATACAGAGGTAGACTTTCGTCGAAAATTTTTTTTGAGAGAACATTGCAGATGGTGAGCCCGACGCCTTTTTTAACTACTTTTTGAACTCTGGTCTCTGGACTCCAATCCCGGTCACTCTACCACACGGCTGTCGTGTACTAATTTATATTTAGTGTTTATATATAAATAAAGATAAAATATGAAATAAAAATTCAAATTCCATAAACGTAAAAAAAACGATAATATTTAAGTACGTACTTAATAATAAATGTGTCATTATGTAACATACATCATGTCTTGTATTTACGCATTAATAACTTAACTCAAGCATTACTTTTGAAATTAATGATACATTCCCGAGCGTTTCATTGCGTTCAAGGAAAATAAGCTTTAAGCTTTTTAAGGCTTAGGGACGTAATGAAACTTTATTTACGTTAAAATAAATTATTATTATTTCTGACAATGTTTATGATTACGTATTATATAATGGAATAGGAATTGAAAACGTGATTATAGTAATTTCCGGTAATTATATAAATAGTGATTTTCACCCGATTACCGAGAATGAGTGCACTATTCTTATGTAGTAAAGGATTGATAGATTTTAACTTTTACCAAAAATAGCTATTAATAACTTTTCATTGAGTGACATGCACTTGGTTATAAATAAAAAATATTAAAAATGGCAGTTTGTTTTGATAGCTGCACGCCTTGCGATGCATAACGCAGTGTCGTCATCAACTTTGTTATTTGGCAGCGAACCTTGGATTTGCAATTTTACAAAAATAGCCATATTCCCCGCACTCAGCTAATCTAATTGCTCATTCAAAGCATTCGAGTCGGATTCTAAGTGAAAAGGGACATCTTGTCATTTATCTTATAAAGTTTTTAAAGTACTTCTAAAGGTTTTCACTTTAACGTCAACACTGCATTATTTAACATCTCGTGAGAAGAAGCAGTTCTCCATTATCATAAATTATTTCCACTAAATGCATCTATGAGGCAAAAATATCTGATGCAAGTGAACATTTCAGTGAGCAATTCTATGTTAAGTCGTTAAAAGTTTGTTTATTTACTGAACAATTATCTTGGATGTCAGTTACTACAAAGTTGCTAAGTTAAGACTCTTATTCTGTATGCAATTTGATGCGGAAAATTTATGAATATTAATGTTTTAACCGATCGCATTAGACTGACATTTTTAAATATAATACATAAATATTATCGTGCATATTCTCAATACGAGAGTAGATAGAGGCCTATATAGTCAAATCCCTTCGACATGCCTCATTTGAGAATTTTTATACATATTTTAAAAACTTTTTTAAATATAAAAAAAAAACTAAATAAAAACGAGACAAAATCCAAAAATCTTTTTTTTTATTTGTAGTGTTTGCGTAAATACAAGAAATCATTAAATGTTTTAGTATTTTAAACGAAATAATTTTCATGAGAGTGTGTTACTTTCTCATGGCTGTAATATTCTTACTGGCACCTTCGACATACATTCATCCAAACATAAGTCGTGGTCCCTTTCAATTTTCTCTTTGGCTATTTCGCCAGGGGTAATGCATGTGATTTAATAATAATAAACATACAATAACCACAGACTATGGATCATGCAAACGCAATTATGCACGAAGGATACGGGATAATTTTAACCAAAAAAAGATAAACAAATTTCCGCTATAATGGGTTCGGATAACTGCTAGTATGCTTCTACATTACTAGCTTACCACTCGCGTTTTCATTAAAGGCGGAAGCCTATGATGGAAAGTGATTTTGGAGAAGATCTGCTTATAATCTGTTCTTAGTCAGCGTCTACATCGCGAAATGTGTTCCTTTGCTAACTTTTCTAATTTATCAGGTGCATAGTTTTAGTGATTTCATGATGATATATGATATATGGGATTTCGCTAATGTATTTATATAATAAGTTTAATTTATTAACTGTACTACTATGGAACATAAAGCTTTAATATGGAACTAGGGGTTGCCTTAAGCTTTGCCTGCATCGCAACCCTTTAAATATAGCACAAAATTGATATAATTTTTATCAGCAGAGTAGTTAGGTAGTAGCAGAGAGAGTTTAGAAGCAAATTTTATTAAAATTGGCTTAGCTGTGAAAATGACACAAACAAACAGACGGATCAAATTCACATTTATAATATTAGTATTTAAAAAATTACAGGAAAAAAACATCTGACTAATTTTATTCACTCCAACCAAAATTTTTCTTCTCGTATTTATTTTGCAGACACAATATTGTGCTGAATATTGAACCGTGCGAAAATCAAATACGATGTTTCCCTCGCTCTTGAAGTGGTAATTTGGCTTTCCGCAAAATGGCAAGCTAATAAACAAGAGTGCAGCAACGAACCTTGGCGGTTGGCGAGCGTAATTGGAACCGGAGACCTTAAAATTACATCAAGTTTTCGTTATAGAAACAATCGTAAATTATTATTCATTATAAGAAGTGATTCCTTTTGGTCCCTGGCTTCCCTGATATAATAAAACAATTAAAATTATATTTATGTCTTATTGTTTCATAGGAAGTAGATGTTTTCATTTCTCGTAAATCATTATTTTGAAGGCATCCAGACTACTTGTACAAAGATATAATATTAATTAAAAATAATTTTGTAATAGCTAGCCACGTTTGTCAACCGAATTGGTGGTCACAGTATCATCATACACTTGTGCACTTTATACATTACACCCGTTCATTTTGTTCTGATATTACTATACCGAAATTGTTATCTCGCCATCTGTTGGTCACCAATAGAGTTTTCAATTCTTGTTTGTTTGTGGCCTCTACCTCTTACGGTATGAAAGAAGGTACTATAGTACTATACTCTTAAGCGATTACAATAGAAACTCGTCTTAAATTTCGGCTTTTATGTTTTTGTTTTATTTAATTTTCTTAAGTATTACATTTCAAGTGCACACAAATAAAAAAAGGCAAATTAAAAAAAAATCTCTTGACAACATGCGCAGCTTGTTCTCATCTGAAAATCGTATCATTAATTCGAAAAAAAAAACGTGCTCAGTTCATACGGTGACAATGATGTATTATCTGAGATGTGACGAAAATTAGGCCTCCCATTTAGGATAATTGTTTCATTTTAGTGATAGTTTTTCGTTTTATTGATTTCGTTATTACAACGCTACAACAGCACAATTCATTTTATAAATTTAAATAAATTCTTTATTTAAATTTATAAAATGAATAGTAATGAATAGAAAAAAATATATATTGACAGCCTGTGGAAATTTCTAGTGGAACCTAATTTGTTTTTTTTTTCCTTAGTAGAATCTCGTTAAAAAACTATGTAAATAACTCTTACAATGTATGTTTCCGACGAAAAAAAATATTTTTACCTGAAGATCGATAGATTTCGCTTTCGTAAATTTAGTGATTTAAATTTTATAATTTAAAATTTTATGTTTCTCTACTTTTAAGGATCCAGCATTTTATTATTTGTAGATGTAATTTTATTTCATATCATTGTTTCATTTTTTATGACGGTAATCATTTAGAAATATGTGTGACCAAAATAAGAAGAAATATGACCGTTAGCAGCGTTTGAGGTACGAGATACTATTAACTGTCTGCTAATATCTATCACGTATTTAAAACAAAATTTCACGCAATTCCCAATACAGGGGTAGACAGAGGTCTAGTCTAGACAATTAAGTCCCTTCGACCCACCTTCCACCGAAGATATTTTCGGGACAAGTGACAAGTGGAGAGCCTGTAGCCGTCTTTATGTCCAATCCAACGAAATCATTCGTACATAAGTTTTTGAAAACCCATTGGTACGAGCCTGCCAACTGGGGATCGAACTCGGGTCTCTCGACTCGAAATTCCGACCACCCAACCACTCGGCTATCGATCACGTATTCGTCAGCGATCACGTATTTCATATAAAAATACCTATACATTTAATTACATGCAAGATAGGGACAACGTATCATACATTGTTGTGATCCCAAAGCACTTATTTTGGAATCGGAAAAGTGTTGAAAAATTGTTTTTCTGCAGCGACCGGTCCGGGAATAGAACCCGGGACCTCAGAGCTGGCGACACTACGAGTATGAACTGCTGTATATGCCTCTCGTCCACGGTGGTAGGTATTCAATTCAACATAAAAAAAATTATGAACAGCATATTAAAAAAAATAACTCACCGCAGTGGGACTCTTCTTGCTCCGGTTGGAGGAGAAGTGTTCGATGACCTCCCAGTTGGATTTCTTCGGAGCAGGAGTGTCGGCCGGCGAGGGGGATGCCCGGTGAGCAGCTGAAGGAGTGCTGCGACCCGAGTCATCTGTGCGCGCGGACGTTGCTGCAGAGCGCAACGACGCGCAACGGCGGCCCCGCAAAGCATCCTGGACATTGCCATCATTTTAGTTACCATAAACAAGGATAGTATAGTTACGGCGTTAGAATTCAACCACCCCATTTCCTTCCGTGGATGTCGTAAGAGGCGACTGAGGAAGAAAAAATACCTTAACGCCATTCTCAATATTGGGTTAGACAAAGCTCCAGACAGTTAAGACCTTACGAACCTCCTTTCACCGAAGACATTTTTTGGTGAGAGGTGGTGAGCCTGTTGCCGTCTTTTATATCCAAACCAACGATATAAATAGTGAATAAGTTTAAAAAAACTCATTGCTACGACCCTACCACCTCTAATCGATATTGCCTATCGAATGTTAGCGGGCAGAACGGCGGACCGGATTGATAGCAGCGTCATAATAACGTGGTGTCTCGTACTACTCTAACCTATTCGCCAAGCTTGCCAATGGTGACAAAATCTGACATCTCTCATAGGAGAGTTCTTTACTCTGCAGGGAGATTTTAAGTAAGAGTAAACATACATGGGCGTAGCATTGTGATAAACATAGATATACACATATACACACACATTAACATATGCCTCGAGTATAAACATTCATAATCATTACACAAACTATTCACTACTACTACATTCGCGAATTTCGAACTCCCAACCTTAGTTACGAATGCAGTCAATAATAACTAGACTACCGGGTCGTCTTCATATTTCCAACTATACAAGCAATTGATAGGTAGGAAAATAACTTTTTACAGAACTTTGGGATTTCAAAATAGAGAAGAAATGTTGTATTATCTGATATATACCGTTATAAAAAAAATAATATTCTCCAGTGTTTTACTCTTTATTCGGCAGGTATAGAGTTTATTCTAGTCGACACATGATGGATCAGGTCATTTATCAAAGTCAGTTAAATTAAGATGTTTGCCCTACAGGTACGATGATATCAATATTAGAGGCATATTAAATAAGTCTTAGCAACTGAGATCGTGTATGTATCATAAATGTATTTAAAATATTATGTAAACTCACGATAACCAAATGGTTGAGTGATCGAAATTCGCATCGGGATACCCAAGGAGTCAGCCCAAAATCATATTTTTATCATATTTCATCCTTTCATTATATTCTCTTTTTCATCATATCATCATCATTATGTCATCATAAATTATACAACTAAAGAGGTAACGGGATACCTAGATGTGCGTGAATGAAGAAAATAATTAATTTGAAAGGGAAAGAGTTATGAAAGTATCGCGACCTTTAGCAATCTGTTCTCCTCGGCTACCCCGTCACATACTCCCTATGTGTGAAGATAATTTATTTAGCTAGTTGTTGTGCAACAACTCTGTCGATATAACTGAAGTAAACACAAAGTATTTCTGATGTTATTACATCGCCAAAATAATTTAACTTATAATTTAAGGACTCTATACTATATACATCACTGTAAATAGAATTGAATGTGGTTAGTTGGTATAATTTCTAATAACTGAAATTGCTGCTTCGTACAAAATGAAAACCGAGTAAATTCCGCTCTCCGCGACGTTCTTTCGCCGCAACCTTGTTTCATTGCACAAGACGCCTTTCTTTTTCCGCTGTCGAATACGAGTATTTTCTAGAAAATGTAAATAATTTTATCGCGTTCATTGTAGAATAAAAGTATAAACATCTAACTATTATATCTAACATCTTCAATATTAACTTTCAAGTCATTACAAATGATAATAGTTGATAGTAAAATCAATGGGTCACTCATTCATATACTGACTAATCAAGAAATCTTCACGAATTTTATAAATCCTACTTGACCCATGAAGCTGAAATTTGGTTCTGAACTATAAGCACAAAATGTCAGCTAAGGAAGAATTTTAAAGTTGAAAATTTATGTGACGGTCCGAAATGGTAGGTGGCAGTGACCAGCTTTCAAAGCAAGTAAAGCAAAGCGTTCGAGTCCAGTAAGGAGTGAATATACGAGTATGTGTGATGAATAGCATTGTTTGTTCTAAATATGAATGTCTATTTTAATAAGTTTTTGTACCGCTGCCTTGGAAAATAACTTACGCTAATAAGCTTACCTACCACCTCTCATATCGCCCCAAATAGTCTTCGTTAGGTCGATTCGGTGAAAGATGGGTCTAAAGGACTTAATTGACTTGACCTCTGTCTACACGAATGTTAGAAAACGCATGAAGATATAAATAAATAAAAATTCAAATGTTTGTGTGGTACTCCGTTATTTCTGAACTTATAAAAGAGATTTACAAGATATTCGTGTACATTTTGGAAATGCAATGTGTACTTTTTGCAAATGGCAATTTTGTTTGGAAAATAGACTTCTGATTACCTCTCATTCAGAAATGCGATTTGTAACGGCGGGTTACAAATCGGGTTCACGCTGGCGGAGCCGAAACACATACGTCATATTTATATACAAAAAAATAATCATTACAAACATCTAACCAAATTAAGAAGACCGATAACGTCTACCGTCTAAGAATGTCTACCTTGACTCTGTATTTGTTCACTTTTGTATTTATATTCTTCTTTTTTCGTTGTCATCTTATTCTTTTTACATGCCCAAAGCACACCCTCTATTTCAAACCTGTCATTGCACCAATCTATTGCGTTGTGTACAACATATATAATATATATCTTGTACATTTCCGTCTGCGGCTATGCCCGCGCGGACTACTGCAAATAGTAGAAGCTTAATTACCAACTCCCTTATGTACAACAACTTTGCTTAAACACTGTCTTGTAATATTGCTTTGTATCACTAGTTACCACCACAGGGTTTGTACGGTTATCAGACTATACCCGCTTGCATCAATTATATGTCGTAGTTCCCGTAATTATATAAAAGACCCGAGTTCGATCCCCAGGTGGCAGGCTCTTACCAATGGGCCTTTCAAAAACCTATGTACGAATGATATCGTCGGCTTGGACATTAAGACGACGACGGGCTCACCACCAGTCACGTTGTCCCGAAAATATCTTCGGTGGAAGGTGAGTCAAAGGGACTTAATTGTCTAGATTAGACCTCTGTCTACCCCTGTATTGGGAATTGCGTGAAGAATCCACCTATTAAGTATGTTTAATATGTGGGTTACATAAAACCTCCTAGTTTCTAACCATGTTTTATCGTACACGAGTAAGATCACTCAGATACTCAGATACCTACACGTGCGTGTATGAAGAAAATGATGATTTTGAAAGAAGCGAAGAAGGTATGCAAGGGCCGTGTGTGAAGATATTTAACTATTTTATCTAAAACGAATCATTAATTACTTTGTCCTATCCCTAATCCCTATGAAAACTTGTTCAGTACTTTTCGAGTTAACAGTTTACACAGACAGTGGACAGAGACAGTTTTTATAATGGTAGAGCCAAGCATCAGCTTTTGTTGTTGCATGAACGGGCCGGCTCGACCGGGAAGTACCACGACCTCACAGAATACCGCCGTGAAGTAGAAGTCTAACAAACTTCTGCGTATCGTCTGGGGAGTGCAGGTAACCGGAGGCCCACAAACCCCCGTCTCCAATTGTGGGGGGGGGGGCACTCAAAGGGCGGCAATGCATCTGCTATGCCTCTGGTATCGCGGGTGTTCATGGGCGGTGGTAATAACTTACCATCACGTGAGCCACTAGCTCGTTTGCCTCCGTTTTCTATAAAAAAAATACAGATAACGATTGGAGGGGTCGTATCTATTACGTATGTATATAATAAAATTATTCAGCATCGCTTCAATCTATTTTATCTGACCCCACATCCCGAAAATATTACCATATTTTAATATTTCCACTTCCGTGACAATGTCGGCACTGAATTTTCTTGTCCTTTTTAGACCCTTGCTCTCTTAACCTACTCCATCTCCCACATTATTAGTCTTTGATATATTTTACGAAATATCTCGAATTAAATTTTCATTATTTTGTAATTTACGCAATAATCTATTGTTTAAATTATAAATAAACTAAAAAAAAGTTCACGATAGCCGAGTTGTTGGGTGGTCGGAATTTCGAGTCGAGAGACCCGAGTTCGATCCCCAGGTGGCAGTACCAATGAGTTTTTCAAAAACTTATGTACAAATTTCATCGTTGGCTTGGACATAAGGGCGGCGACAGGCTCACCACCTGTCACGTTGTCCCGAAAATATCTTCGGTGGAAGGTGGGTCAAAGGGACTTAATTGTCTAGACTTGACCTCTGTCTACCCCTGTATTGGGAATTGCGTGAAGATATGTAATTTAATTTAATTTAAAAAAAAGTTTTTATCCTTTTTGTAGCTGTGGGATGTTTATCATATCGAAGATTCTAACTGGCCACCTTAAGCTTCGAATGCAGTGTCACTATCAACAAGACTATCATAATCATCATCATAACTACTAGTCACGATAGCCGAGTGGTTGGGTGGTTGGAATTTCAAGTTAAGAGACCCGAGTTCGATCCCCAGGTAACAGACTCGTACAAATGGGTTTTTCAAAAACTTATGTACGAATTATATCGTTGGCTTGGACATAAAGATGGCGTCTGGCTCACCACCTATCACGTTGTCCCGAAAATATCTTCGGTGGAAGGTGGGTCGAAGGCACTTTATTGTCTAGACTAGACCTCTGTCTGCCCCTGTATTGGGAATTGCGTGAAGATATTTATTATTTTTATAACTACTGTAAAGTCTACTGTAGAATATAGATATTCAGGATTTAACACAATCGCCACTGTAGCGGATGATGTGATGCAGGAAAAGGGTAGCTACCCGCCAAGCCGGGTGATCGTGACCTGGGGAGGACGTCTCCTGCACCGTGTGCGCTATCGGTAATCGTATATATACTTATAATCGTGCGAACTTCGATAGCGCGATGTAGAACGTCGATGTGTTTCCTGAATCCGCCACTTAGCGAGCTTCTAATGTGAAGACATAGATGTCGCCACATCACTCCCCTGTTGAGACTGGAGGTCGGAAGTGCGGAGAGCTTGACGTTGAGCAATCTGGCGTTGCGAAGAGAGGCTGTGACCAGTTCTACGGTGAGTCGAGATGTATGGTCACAATGCTGATGCCGCAGTGTCAGCCTGAGGAGAAGGGGGCCCGCTATTGAAGATCCTCAGTGGCTGACAGGACTAGGACGCACGCGTTGTGCCGACAGTAGTCCGGTGCTGTGAATGCGTTGATGACGTCGATGTTGTTGGAGAGGCTCGCTGCGTTGTTCTTCAGTGGTCACCGTCGGTTGGCGGTGAGATCACGTCGGGGTCACCATTGTAGCGGATGATGTGATGCAGGAAAAGGGTAGCTACCCGCCAAGCCGGGTGATCGTGACCTGGGGAGGACGTCTCCTCCACCGTGTGCGCTATCGGTAATCGTATATATACTTATAATCGTGCGAACTTCGATAGCGCGATGTAGAACGTCGATGTGTTTCCTGAATCCGCCACTTAGCGAGCTTCTAATGTGAAGACATAGATGTCGCCACATCACTCCCCTGTTGAGACTGGAGGTCGGAAGTGCGGAGAGCTTGACGTTGAGCAATCTGGCGTTGCGAAGAGAGGCTGTGACCAGTTCTACGGTGAGTCGAGATGTATGGTCACAATGCTGATGCCGCAGTGTCAGCCTGAGGAGAAGGGGGCCCGCTATTGAAGATCCTCAGTGGCTGACAGGACTAGGACGCACGCGTTGTGCCAACAGTAGTCCGGTGCTGTGAATGCGTTGATGACGTCGATGTTGTTGGAGAGGCTCGCTGCGTTGTTCTT
Organism: Sericinus montela; assembly: GCA_029286605.1. Classification (NCBI taxonomy): domain Eukaryota; kingdom Metazoa; phylum Arthropoda; class Insecta; order Lepidoptera; family Papilionidae; genus Sericinus; species Sericinus montela. The sequence goes on from JAGSMR010000009.1 coordinate 1,889,635, forward strand.
CAGTGGTCACCGTCGGTTGGCGGTGAGATCACGTCGGGGTCACCATTGTAGCGGATGATGTGATGCAGGAAAAGGGTAGCTACCCGCCAGGTCAGGTGATCGTGACCTGGGGAGGACGTCTCCTCCACAGTGTGCGCTATCGGTAATCGTATATATACTTATAATCGTGCGAACTTCGATAGCGCAATGTAGAACGTCGATGTGTTTCCTGAATCCGCTACTTAGCGAGCTTCTAATGTGGAGACATAGATGTCGCCACAACACGATTGGCGAGCAGACTGGCCATAGCAGCCACCTTACATGCTCCTATACGTCACCAGTTCTTAGTTTTGGTCTGGTACATCTTGAGATGGTTATTCCACCATTTGTCGTTAGGTAATTTTATTTCACGGCATTTCCTATAGACGCCTCTTACGATACCTACAGGAACAAATGATGTTGTATAATCTTAAGCCGTAACCCCACTACAAATGCTAGCATGTCGGGTCGACACATTTAAATAATCGCTTATCTCTAACGCTTTTGACCGGTTGCTATGGAAATTGTCAGGTGTGCATATATTTTTCATAAAAAGGCTCACGCTATATCTTATTCCATTTGTTTTAAACGAAGCTGATATATATCAATGTAGACATTGATTAAGATTAAGATACCTGACAAACGACTGAATTAATTATTGTTATAAACAGATATTTGAGTATTTTCATGCTGTTGCTTATGCTTATGCTTATCTTCACGCACAATCTCTGACGGAGTAGCCAGAGTGAACAGATTGCCAGTGTCACGATCCCTTCATACCTCTTTCGCTTCTTTCAGATTCATCATCTTCTTCATACATGCACGTCGAGGTATCCGAGTAATCTTAACCCTCCCCTCTTCGAGCAATTTGCTCACATGGTCTTTTAATGGACTTTTAATGTTTCATGGACTTTTAATGTTAACTTTCGTGCTATATATTTTCTTCACCATTCGGTATTCACTCATTCGCTCAACGTGCCCAAACCATCGAAGCACGCCCTTATCAATTTTTGTGATAAGGTCGTCTTTCAAACCTGCCATATTGCGAACCTCTTCGTTTCGCTTTCGGTCGCTAAGGTTTCATGTTGTACTTGGTGTAAACCGCCTGAGGAATTTATTTAATTTTCGATGCACAATTTCCCATACTAGGCACCGGTCTAGACAATGTAGTCCTTTCTTCCCACATTTCACCGAAGCTTTTGGTCCAACAGGTGATCTGCCTATCGGAGCAAACCTAGAAAAATATAGAAATTAGAAAAGACTATACCATTGTTTCTCTATTTATGAGAATAACCGAATGGTGGCAAAAGGAATTCAATTCGGAGAGTTTTTTCGAAACTTATGAATGATTTTTTCGGTTTGGACACTAAAAGGGTGACAGGCTCACCAACTGTTTTCTGGGATAAATTTCAGTGAAATGTTATTCGAAGAGACTAAATTATCTAGACCTTAACTTAGAAGACTCTTACGTAGGACTTGTACTACGTAGCTGGTTATGTCGCAGATGAAATATATGATTATCCTGAGATTGAATGAAAGATGACCTTTGAGAAAGAAAACTCCTACAATATAACTCAGTATAAGCGGTTTGTACTGTCTTATACAATAAAATACTGTATGAAAGAAACCTTCTGAAAATGAAGCGTTAACTAGCACTAATATTGTGGATGTGTGAAAGAATATCAGGATTGACGAATTAGTAATGGAATGGCAAACTGTAAGAGATCTATGTTCTGTTATGAACTTCTTATCTGTTATATCTTTGCATGTTTATTCTCCTTGTTCTTGTCTTATGAATTTCTTAGTGTGGTGTTACGTTGTGGTTACGGCAGATACATATACCAGCCCAACTCTTTCCATTGTCATAAGAGGCAACTAAAGGAAAAGTTTTAAAAATATGAGACGTTGTCGAGAGATGCGATAACCATGTTAACAATTACCAGACCTTATTTATGCAGACCATTGGTGGGCAGCAGCGTTTAAGGTCCAAGGTGTAGGTTCTTTCGCCAATCTGCTTGCCAAGCGTGGTGATTACGTCAATTATTCCGCTATCATGTATCGCCAATGTACTGCAGTGGGTTTCTACAGGCCGTTATGATGATAAGTTTTTGTTAAGTTTTTCAGTAAATTAACAACTTGTCGATTTTCGGTCAAGCAACAGCTTCAGCTGCTTGAAGTTGAGGCATACAGTGGATCCGCATTTCATCGGCAAAGTATCAGAAACTAACCTTGCTCTCTCTTCCTTCCCACCTTCAAATACTTTTTTAAAGTTAGATATCGCATAAATACCCCTTTAGGTATCTAGAGTGTACGTGGGTGTCGGTAACTATTTACCATAAATGAATCGATTGCTTATTCGCCATCTTATAAAAAGTCACTCGTTTATGCTGCATATATTTGAAACCCGGAGCTCCTTATCTATAAGCATACATTTTACCTTGACCTAACATTGTGAATTTAAATGGCAGCATTAAAATTCAACCATTGGCTTATCCCCAGACGTTCAGTATTATCATAACAGAGCAACTTTTGCGTAAATATCGAAAATGTTTTTCTTTTCATAAATAAATATGAACTTGAATTTCAATAAATCACAATTTTGTTTGCGTCATTTCGTTGCCAATCGTCTGCATTGACAATCAGAAAAAATATGAAACGTTCCAGAACATTTTACAGAGCATTTGCAAGTCATTACAATTTCACAATGTCGTTTAAAGATCGATTTTTGAAGGTTTGAAATAGGCCTATGTGAATGAAATGCATACAACAATGACTGGAGTAGAAAATCAAGGTGATTTCAATAAATAGACTGAAACCTATTTCCCTTTGCCTACGAAATATATTTGCGACATATAAACTTGAGTGATGTTACATAGGTGATAAAGATCAAAATTGAGTGCGAATTATATTTTGTAGCAGTTGCTATACTAAATCGCATGATTGGATCGTAAATTAACCTAGAGAATGACTTTAGCTGTGTTCGATGCGAATCGAGTTGCTTTTTGAAGTTGATCGACTGTATATTTAGAAGACTGAAATAGGTTTACCCGATAATGCGATCCCTAGGGAGTCTAATACTACATTTGTACTGTTTTTTTATACTGCAATTAATCATAGACGAGTGGTTGGATGGATCTGTACTTGAATTTGGAATAACAAATTTCGAATCCATTTAAAAAGGACCGTGCAATAAATTGAAACTTATATACATCTGTTGCGTTTTCTTGAACAGAAAGAAAGATGAATAATTTAGCAACTGTCATTTTACCGAAGCAGAGGTTAACTATACCTAAATGTCTGACCACCACATTAGGTATACAGTTCAGAGTGTTGATTTATTCATCAAACAACGAAAAAAGTTGTTTGTGCAGTTATTACCATACGGGTATATTGAATTAATTCAAAATGGCAGCATCACAAAGGATGCTATTGCGCACATAAAACTTCCAGTGCATGCGAAATCATGAATTTTCGATCATTTAAATTTGAGATAAAAACAGTTTTGTTATTGAAACGATTAATTACGCAGTCTGGTGACCGGATATGCTGAAAACCTGACACAAATCATTCGTCGTTACCGACACATAAAAAGTACCTGATAAAATATTCCGTTTATATTGTAGGCAATAACAGTCTTGTCCGATTTATGAAAAAAACATATTACATTGTATACTAAGTCCGTTTGGACTTTGTTTCAAGCAATAATAAATACATGAACTGGAACAACATTTCTGTAATCTCAAAGTATTGTGGAGTCGAAAACAACAAAGGTACCTCAAACACCCAGAACCGAGACGATAAAGAAAAATTGGTTTTCTACATTGACCAATCCGGGAATCGAATCTGATAGCTGACGACGCCACGAAAACCGATGTGTACGCTACTCGACCACAGAGGTCGTTATCAGTATTTGTATAATAAAATTTTATACATTTTAATCCAGTTATAATTTGATCAGGACTTCGTGTTATCACAAGCTCTAATACATCATGCGAAATGATAAACGTCCAATGGCAATTAATCAAACTATTACTCGAATAATCAAATTTAGATTTATTGGTGTACGCTTGCTTTATATTGTATTTATCATGATAGAACTTTGAATTATTGAAATAAGTTTCTATGTGCCGAATTTAATATAACAACCACGATAGCCAAGTGGTTGGGTGGTTGGAATTTCGAGTCAAGAGACTGAGTTCAATCTCCACCTGGCTGGCTTGTACCAATGGGTTTTTCGAAAACTTATGTACGATTATATCTTTGACTTGGACATAAAGACGGCGAAGGGCTTACCACTTGTCACATTGTCCCGAAAATATCTTCGGTAGAAGGTGGATCTGAAAGGACTTAATTGTCTAGACTAGACCTCTGTCTAGTCTAGACAATTAAGTCCTTTCAGATTTTCAGCCCTGTATTGGGGATTGCGTATAGGTATTTATTTTATTTTATTTTAATTGAAAATATATTTATTGATAATCATATAAAAATCGATAGTCAAGATAGCCCAGTGGTTGGGTGATCGGAATTCGAGACCCGAATTTGGTTCCCACCCCCATTGAGTTGTTTCAAAACTTAATGAGCAACATGCTCATCGCCTTTCAGTTTGTTCCAAATTAAGCTCAGGTGAAATGTTGGGCGAAAGGACTAAATTGTCTAGACCTCTGATTATCACTGTATTAGGAAAAGTGTAAAAATAAAACAATATTCATGATTAACTCCTTTAAAGTATTATTTTAGATGGAACATACTGCACACAGAATTGAACGAGGCATTAATACGATTTGAAATCGAGATTGGATTTAAATTAAAATGGAAAGGACATATCTAATAAGATTCAAATACCTTACTTCGTAATAGCTTTATTACCAAGGGCTGTAGTCTCTTTTGATACCGCGTCATTCTGAATGACGGCATTTCACTCATTCATGAATAAGATATTGGACCTGCGACAAGACTCTGTAATTACCTTAAAGCGTTTACTTGGCGAAACTGATATGCTAGTATTCATTATTATTAATTAGCTAATGCAAGTGTCAAATGTCATCCACTATAAAAAGTGATTTCATTTGAAAAGCTACTCCGGTGAAATTTCGGTCGAAAGAACCCCAATATTGGGATTGGTGATTGGCTCACCACCTGTCAAGCTGTCACAAACAGTCTTCGGTGACAGGTGGGTCCAAAAAATTAATTGCCTACATACTTTGTTGATCCATTTTAAAATCTAGCAACTTTTATATGACGTAATATAATATTACGTATATTATTTGGAACCGGGGAATTAATACTTATCTTATAAGAAATGCTTTGTACAATAGTAACATCTAAAAAATCTCAAGCCGGCTCTACAAGGAATATCCTGATATTTCACAGTTCCTACACTGACTAGATATCTCGTGAATTGTTTTTTTATACATACCTTTTTTAGAGTACGTTATGTTTAAAAAGTTTCTATGTAGCGTACAATAACAAAGTGACTGACGAGTAAAAAATATCTCTAGAATAAAGTAACAAGTTTACCATCAGCAAATGAACCGACGGTGTCTTTTGCTTGACATGGCCGGGGGCAAACTTAGCCAGGACCGCGTCTCAAGAAGCTCAAGCATTTTGCTTTTGCTACTAAAATGGAATTATTAAGAGTTACATAACATATATTATAAAGTGTTGATATTAAATAATTTCAAAACTTTAAAGGGAATCATATATAAATTTATATTTAGTTTATGCATTTCATAGCCACTTTGACGACATGATTAAGTGGAAAACAAATTGTTGTGTTGTGACCATAATATAAATAAAATTATAATAATATTTTTGATTAATGTTATATCTTTTCTTGCAATTAAAATTGTTTATATTATCGTATTTCATTGTTTGTTTCTCATAATTTTGTCATTATTTTAAGTGATTATGTTTGATTTAATAATTGTGCACAACAGCAATTTATGACATAAGAAATACATAAATACTAAACATTAGTTACAATGCCATTAGACAACCGATGCCGATATGTGAGAGTGTGACATTCACCAAGATAAGACAAACAACATGTCTATCACTGCTACTAAGCTTTTTTGCGAATTCTTATATTTACTTCATTAATCACACTATACTTCTACACGCTATAATACATGTGAAAATTTTTACGTTTATACTCTTGGATAATTATTACTCACATAATTAATTGCATTTGAAATTTTTCAAACAGATTTTAACCTGGATTAACATATAGCATACTTATAATCCCATATAAACGCACGTTTCCTCTGGCAGATATCTGAAACTGAGCTCAACGGATTTTTATTTGTTGAATTAAGAGTCGGGAAAACAAAAGCTGCTTTTTATTTGAGCAAATTAATGGATCCTGTGGTAATTCCGGTATAATACGTAGACAAGGTTGTGGACAGATTTCAGTACTATCTAAAAATAAAAGTACCTTATGCAGGTTTAATTCACTCTTAACCTGTTAAGCATAATCAAAAAGTGTTGCCCTTAAATAAGTAAGTAAATAAACCATAACGTCTTCAGAGTGAATAAAGAGATTAACAGTTCATGTGATATAAAATGGCTATTGCACTTCATGAACACCTATTCAAACCAAGAAGGTCAACATTTGTTGTCACAATGGAAGATAGATATAATGCCTCGTGGTCCGTCCTTATCATTATTGTTACACTGTTACGTTATTATTTTATTATTTTTATAATTGATAAATACATAGATAAGGATCACGTCACAAATTGCGATGTTCCCGATGTAAGTAGAATTTGTATTATGGAAACAGAAGCACCGATATAAAATACGATTTATATCGTATTTTATATTTAAATTTTTTATTAAATAAATGAAGTATTTTATTTTCATTTTAGTTATTTATGATTGAATGATGTGTATTATGTTTTGATCAATTTCATGTAACAGTTTTATGTATAGATGGTGGTCCGCCATTCTTATTATTTGGTAACCACTGAATACCATCGATACTGAATCCATCCAATGCTGAGTGGTATCCTGTTTGCTACTTTGAATGTAATGTCTACTTTTCTATAGATTTCTATTCAATATTCGTAACATCTGTTTTTTTTTCTCTCTGAACTGAGCTGTTTGCAATCTGATTAAATGAAAGAGGTATGCTTAAAAAATTATAACTATTTTAGAATATTTGCAAAATCTTTTCAGTTAACCTTTTTATTATGTTACCATGTTGAATACATGGAGATAAACGTAATACTGAAACACTTCAACAATACTCCATTGATAATTAGAGCGAGACGGAAACGCTCTGGCCACGTTAAACTCGTTAGTATTAACGAGTATATTCTAAAATCAGTTGTTAAAAAGTATCCGGAAGAAGTGACATTCTGATAAAATAAATAATACAAGTTGGTTTAGTTGATTCCCCTGTATAGAAGTCTTTCCCTCTTACACATACCTATTTCTCCCGCCAAATGGTAGTGTAATAAATAATGTATTTCATTTGTAGGTAATGATGACCTCCATGGACGAGTGGTGAACATATGGGTTTTCATGGTGTCAGCTCTGAGGTCTCAGTTTCAATTTATTGTCGGGTGATGTAGAAAACACTTTTTCTATGTTTTATCGAGTCTGGGTCTGGTCTCGGTGACAGGAGGTGAGCCCGTAGCAGTCTTTATTTCCAAGCGAACGATATAAATTGTACATATGTTTTTTCAAAAACATGTGTACAACAATAAGCCGGCCACCTGGGGATCGAACTCAGGTCTCTTGACTCGAATTCCGATCACCTAACTACTCGGCTATCGTGACTTTTAAAAAAGAAGAATATTTAATTTTTTAAAAGAAGAATATTTATTATATAATAATAACAAAGAAATACGTTGTCCTAACATTTACGTTGGACTCTGTAGTACTTTTATAATATTTTTGAATAATTTCGTTATAGTTGTATCTATATCTATTTTTACATTTACATTAAGTTTAAATCATTATTTTTTTTAAAAATGATAAATCATATACTCTTTGTACGCAGGCAGGAAATACCGGCAGAGAAATACTTGAAATCTCCCTTAAACCGATACTTATTGGGGCTTATTTGGGACATAGTGACAGGTGGTTAGTCTATCGCCGTAATAAAAAAGTATATACATATTATATTATTTATGGCTTGGACACTTATCGATATGTTATAAGCAGCTGTCATATGTTCATATAAGCATGATTTCAACCTAAACTACCTGTTTGGCTGATTCGGTATTGCTGTCAATAAAATATTGTGTATGTAAATGTAATCAATTATATAAATTATATCATGTGCTTTGTTGTATCTAATATATCTAATATATAACTACATATAACTATACATACATATAACTATATTAATCACATAAGCGTTTGTCGCTAAGGGGATTCGAACCCGCAATCTGTAGCTTGGAAAGCAGAGTGACTATCAAATCGTACATAGAATAAGCCCCAGGCCCCGGGCGCTAGCGGTTTTACACTTAACGTGGAACTCTAATATTTTTTCTAGAATAGTTAAAGTGACTCTTTATAACATCAGCTGTCTGCCAGAGAAAAGTCTCGTTAAAATCGTTCCAGCCGTTTCAGAGATAAGCCGGAACAAACAGAGTAACAGACAAAAATTGTAAAAATTAATTTTTTTATGTAAGTACCGTATATACTTTCATATGAATTTAGTGAAAAGCTGTTAATTTGGAATTACAAACGGACACTATATGTATAGAAAAAGTATACTTACAACACTGTGTCCACTGCGGCTTCGAAGGCTGAGCCTCATCTTCCAGTCTCTTTTGGAGGAAGCTCCGCCCTCGGAACTAAGCGATCGCTTGATTGGCAGCGACATTTTTAGTGTTTATTCAATGCACTTGTTTATCTAACCGTCGCCAATCATTATGCGTCTCTATCACTATTATATAAACACTTATAATTATGTACAGTTGCTATTTCTAACACTGAATCTACTATTTACACACTATGAATGTTTTGGTAACACTTGACCGTCATTACTTATAAATAATTACAATAAAATACACTGAATTTACACTAACACTAACTATTAATTAAACGACTATATTAGAACATACACTAACAGCAATAGACACTAAGAAGAAAGGAGTCAAGTACGGAGTTAAATTAAAGATTATAATTTTTGTACAATAGTCATATATACACAGATGCAACATGGTATGTAACCAGTTATACGAGACGAAATAACTCTAAACTTCACACTTCACACAGTTAAAGTACCTGAAACAAAGGCAAATCTTGTTATTACACTGAGCTATAAAAGACATTTCAATTTTTTATCGTTTATATAAAAGGCTCTATAAAGAAAGTAAATGAAAAATTATCAAAATAATAATAATCAATAAAAAAATAATTTTTGTGAACCATATCATATCCGAATGCGACAAAAAAAAAACTGTTCTGTGACGATCGCTTCGTTACCATACCTGACTGCCATTCTTTGGCCAGAGTTTCATCTTAAGTTTTACTCTTTTATTATTTTGAAGTGCGTAAATTTATATAAATAAGTTTGTTATTCAAAAGATAACAATAGAAGAACAATAGCGCATAACTGTCATTAAAATATTTCTAAATCAATATACGTATTTTTTATATTCACGGATATCCCAAAAAAGGGGTAGCCAGTGGTCTAGACAATTCAGTCCCTCTGACCAACATTTCACCGTATCTAACTTTGGGACAACATGACAGTTGAGCCGGTCTCCAACTTTAATGTCCAAGCCAATGACAACAAATCGTACAGAAGTTTTTAGAAAAATCATTGGTACGAGCCCTCCTTCAAGAGATTTAACTCGGGTCTCTTGACTCGAACTCCGAGCACCCAATCACTCAGCTACCGTGACTCTAAATATAACTATTATATTAATAATAAAACCATTCTAATTATGACTTGTAAAACATTTTGAGCCGTGCAAAAAATCGTTTACTAAATAACATAAAAAGTGTTTTGCTTCACGTCAAAAATGTTCGATAGCTAATTTACATTCAGATGATTCACGCCTCTATGTTTACTTTGGTGATTGTCAGGGGTAAAAGGCACGTTTCTATAATAGCTACTCGTAAACTCTTACCAAAAACGAATTTCTTGAAACATGATTGGTGCAAATTTATCACAGTATCACAAACTCTTTGAAATAAATTTACGTGAGTGGAACAAGAATTAATTATAGTAATTTTAATGTAATTTTTTTTCTGTAATTAAAGAATTATAAAACCAAAATATATCGAATAATGTTAATATTGTTAGAGATTATGTCTTGTGGTGTTCGCATAAGAGTATATGGCAAAATAATAAAAAGAGAGGTTGTTTCTTCCGATGAGTGGCGTAAGAAGCGACTAAAGTACAATTCTAAGTAGTTTTGTCCAACAGTGGATATTTACAGGCCATTATTTAGTATGCAATTCTTATTCACTAATTAACTAGGATAAAGACGTTTCGCAACTTTGCAATAACCATAGATTCACATAGTGAATAAATTCGCTCCCTCTGTTACTCTTTTAATTCTCTTTAATTCATTCCTTTACGATCGAAAACGCACCTGCAGCCTCCGGTGTAGCCACTTTTCAAGGGCGACGTAATAACTTTACCATTAGGTATCGTCGTCGTCGTATACTAGTTTGACAGTTTTAGCCATAAAAATATATACTAAATCTGCCTGGCAAAGCAATTATGCAGTGATATTTATTACTTAACTTCTTTAGACTTATAATTTATCAAAGAAAGCAATATAAGCGTGCAATATTAGTACAAAGAAGGAAGTTTTTCGTCGCTAAATAATATTTATATACATTTTCGTATAAAAGTTAATATATTTAATAAAATTTATTTCATTAAACTTTCGATCCAAGTGATATTTCATCATGGTTTCTTATAAATCTTATTTCACCGATATCTAAGGCAAGGTAACAACTAAATGCCGCAAAAAAGATTTTAAAGATTAGATTTAGAACCCAAATAATACTTATAATGGAGAATCAGACTGAAAATATGTTATACAATTACTACGGTCGCTTTGAAGTGGCTATATTTAGGTACATGTTTGTACAATTAAAAGTCTCATCATGTAACATATTAAATTTTAGCTATCTTTGTGCTATATGACATAAGTAGTAAACGGCGTTGTATCTTCGACTGCACCAACTTGTAACTGAGCGGAAACTGTTTTGTTTGTTTGGTTTGTTTTGTGTTTCTTAAAAACCCAAAACAAACCAAACAAACACAACAGTTAAAGATTATAAGCAACAACTAAATAAATAGTTCAGAAAACTGGAACACAAATTGGAGCTAAAGTTTATATTTCTTTTATAACTATGCTTTTCTGTCAAAAGGTTAACACAAAAAATGATCTTTATCGTGATGCTGTCACTTCAGCATTCGAGGATTTTCTTTTATGGTTATCTGAGCCCCAACATCCTGATACTTATTATTGTGTTACGTACTTATATACATTCCAATCAATCCACCTCTCGGCAATCGTGACTTTTTGATTACTGAAGTGAAGTTTTAAATATACTTTGAAAATCTGCATACATGTATGCGCTACACAACTATTAAGTCACTACACGATAGATACTAAAGATAACTACACGATAAATAATTAAATTAAAATCAAATGTTGCTGTTAAAATCAATAAAAAGTGAAATATAGATTAAACTAAAATAAAATAAAAAAATAAGTACAATCTGGATAAAGACAAATTACACTTATTTTTTCAAATTAGATTGCAGATAATATTTTCAACTCGATTAAAATGCAATTATTTATACTAATTTATGATAAAATAAAATAATATATTATACTATTTATACTCAAGTTACTACTTATCTATCTACAATGATAATATACTTATTTACCTATCCTATTTTTGGGGTACAATATTTACTACTAATAAATTAGGTTTTGGCTCCGTCCGTATTAAATCACAACGTCTTTGACACTGCATTTGACCCTTCCTTTGATCCCAGTGATATTGATATAAGTTACATAGAATTGAGGAAGCCAAGCCAGTATCAATATATTTGCTGGATTATAATTTTCCGTTTCTTTGACAATTTAAGCCCATATTATTTGAAAGTTTTCACTCTGAATGGAATCAAAGAATAGCAAATAATAGTAAAACATTTATGGTATGCATTGTAAATAACAAAAGATTATAAATAATTTTCTGAAATTCTGGTGTATTACTAAAACACAACATAAATACATAACGACGACCTACGGAAACGGGTGATGTTTACACGGTGTCACCAGCACTGAAGTCCCCCCTGGTTCGATTTCTGATCAGGTCGATGTAAAAATACTTTTCTACATTTTCTTGGGTCTAGTTGTTTTGGTACCCTCATTATATCTGATATTATAACACAAGTATTTGAAATATAAAATAGCGTTTTCCCTAATCACTTCTAATGTTGCCCAATTAAAGAAAGGAGATGCTGCACGGCATAGATGTATATAAATAAATAAATACAAAACAATAAACTCCATCGGTTTTCTATCTTTCTTAACGAGAGAGACTCTGAAAATACTGAATGAATTTTCATAAGGCCCTATCACGCGGTTTCTGTCTTGACATTAATGAGTTGCCTAGATTTTGAAAATAAAACGACACCGCAGAATACTCAAAAGGCGTCTACAAAATCTTTATACTTGTCTCATGTATTTATTTATTATATAAAAAAACATTTCCACAAGGCAAGAATTAAATTACGTAGTCATAAAATCTTCCTTTGTAAGGTAAAAAAATATTCAAAATTAGTATAATTAAAATAGCAATTTAATATGCATGTAATTTTTCCGCAATTAAGGTAGGTTAATGAAGAATTACAGAGAATGGAGTTTACGCAAAATATTATCTGTATTGTAAAGGCCCAACTTAATTTGCGGTGCCTGTCTAATACAGAACAACGGGATTTGATTTCTAAAATTATAATTTTCATACTAGTAAAGAAAAAAGATAATTGGGAAAAACGTAAAGTGAAAAAAAAATATTATCATTAAATTTATTACAAAATTATTGCTGTACTGTATTTGTTGTTTTGATGTACGACGTTGACAGAATATATATGTATATATTTTACAAAGATTTATTAACAGTATACGATTTCTGCATAAATATTTTTGAAGTCAGACACATCAAAGATATTTTAGAAATAGCTTAATCCACGTAAATAATAGAGACGCTTATTAAATACTGTTTCGACTGGACAAAGAAAACATTATAACGCTTTTATCAATGAAGAAAATTACATCAGCTTAATTGAATCGTCTACCTTATCCATCTGTGTTTGCAGAAAGGAAAACATGTCGAATAATCTAAATATTTACACCGTTATTCAGAAAAGAATTACGTCTGTACTACAACTTCGTACTTCTAATACTAACGAGATTATTTTATTACGATAATTGTAACGTATTCATGAGGATTATTAAAATGCAAAAACGATGAAAGATTATTTATCTAAAGCTTCCAGAATCGCAACTCAAACTTCAAATTTACGAAGTATTTATTTTTCACAATTTGCGTATAGAAAACATACTTGAAAAAGAGCCAAACATAGCGAAACTCGATTTAAAAGTTTGTGCGAGAAAATGATGACACCTTAACAAAAGTGAAAGTTGAAAAGCGAGCAACGTCGAGTAAAGTCATTCTATAAGTAAATTATTCGTATTAGCAGCCATCGTAACTTAGAAATTGGTGAAGTCGATGCTCTCAAAGGTCAGTTCAACTTTTAGCTACCTGTAATATCGCACCGTGAATTTAAACAAAAGGGTAGGTAATGTATCTTTGTTAAAAAACTTAATGTATTTGTAAAAAAATAAAGAAATATTTCAAAAGTATGTTAAATTGCAATTGTGAACTAAAATAATTCTCTTGGATCAATTTAAACATGTATACTAGAATCCGGATTTACCATATAGTTTTTATACACATATGAGAAAAAGTACAAACCAACTCAAATCAAAAAATTGTAAATGCCTTAAATTCAATTTAAAAAAAATATATACAAAATGCTAGTAGCAAGCAGTTATTTTAAATGTGTATTCGCGTAAATACAAGAAATCAGCAAGCTGTTATGTCAGTCTAAAGCAGGAAATATACCTCTCCGATATGAAGGATTCATAGAAGAATATATAAATTACACACAAGCTCGTGTAAAGTTATAGGGTTTTATACAGGGTTTCTAGTAGATGAACAAATTAATTTGAAGAATAACTTTGGTCACGTTTTATGTATTATAAACGTAATAGTTTTTTTGTGAACCAGGACCATAATTTAACGTAGCGCACTAGGTAAATTGATTTTATAATAGAATAACTCATACATATCTCTCTTTGTACAAACCCTATCCGAAGAAAAACAAACACACCGTGCGCTGTAATTAAAATTTTTGCCTTAATTGAGCTTCTGTTAGACTGGAAGCGTCGTTTCTTTATATTGGTTTAGGACCACATTTGTGTAGCATTCAATTTCTTTTTCTATAAACTATTCATAACAAAGAAACATAGGAGTAGTTAATCAATAAGAACCTAAATGAGTAAGAATGAATAAAATAAATTATATCATTTCGAATATTTTTTTTTATTTTAAAGGTTTAGGGTGAGGACTGCGAAACATAACGTCTAAGGTTCGTGCCTACCAGACGAATGGCATTTGTGGCATTGTCGTGAACTACCCCAGACACAAGCATTACAGCTTAGTTGGAGTGGTTAAGAGGAATATTAGTAATATCATTTCACATTGCTAGTATTCTTTAAAAAAGTAAAAAAAAATGCAGAAAGTGCTAAGTGGGTAAATAGCCAAAGTGCAAGCAGGAAGTATTAAAAATATTTTTTGTAATTAATTGTTATTATGTAAATTTATTTAAAATATAAATACGTTGGGGATTTAGTCGTATATTTATGACGATGGCAGTGAGCATAGATATAGTAGTGTAATAGCCTTCGACGCTAAGGGTTGCTGGTTCAAATGTAACTGCAGATAAACATTTAGGTGATGAATATTATTGTTAAGTCACGATAGTTGACTGGTTGGGTGGTCGGAATTTCGAGTCAAGAGACCCGAGGTCGATCCACAGGTGGTGGACTCATACCAATGGGTTTTTCGAAAACTTATGTACTAATTATATCGTCACGTTGTCCCGAAAATATCTTCGGTGGAAGGTGGATCGAAAGGACCTAATTGTCTAGACTAGACCTCTATCTACCCCAGTAAAGGAAACTACGTGAAGATTTATTTATTTAAAATTATTGTTGAAGGAGAAACGCCCACCATGCTGACTCAATGCAGCTTTTCGTTAAAACTGAGCCTGTGATAAATTCAGCTTTTAAAGTTGTTAATAACATTTTTCGTAGTTTGACCCGGAATCGAACATAGGTCACGTATAAAGCAATGTACCACTAGTCCACCATGGATTACTTATTATACTCATAAATAACTATCCATTGTATGACTACGCAAACATAAAATTGCTCTTATTTCTATAACAAAAACGAACTCTGTCTTTGTTTTCGTACACAGAGGCAAGTTTACGTAATTTGTGTTACGCGCTCACAGAAGGACATGCCCCTTTATTCCCTTACCTCGATCCCTTGCTGTCACCCCTTGTCATATTAAATAACAGATTATAACAAGGTTTGTGTACTGACTCTGATAACCTGGTTGTTAATGACTACATGTAACAGGTAATAAAGATTTGCCTGTGCCTTATAATTCGAACTGATAATATCTTAATGCTTTAAACGAGGTAATCTTATAAGTAAATTTATACTTCAGTCTAGCAAACTACTAAAACTATTTGAATTGTAGTTTGTGGCTAGATAGCTCTACACATATCAATTTTATATTGATGAATTGTCATCTCATAGAACTACTTGTTCACTACAAAAAACAAACACCGATTTCCAAAAAAAAAGAATGGAATTATAATCGAATTATGAACACGGAGAGCAGAAGCGATAACATGTAATTAAATTTAAAAATATACTATTAATTTTTTTTTTATTATATTAATATCTTCACGCAATTCCCAATACAGGGGTAGACAGAGGTCTAGTCTAGACAATTAAGTCCCTTTGACCCACCTTCCACCGAAGAAATTTTCGGGAACATTTATTTACACATACAACAATTTATTTTTATTTCTACAAGAGAAGATAAAATAGTACGTTATTAGTTTTATGGTTATCACAAATAACTAACATACCATGTCGGCTAAGAAAGAAAGACCAAAAGAAACGTAATAAAACTTTCATAACGGCCTGTTAAAGTTCAGACAGAATAGGCCAGCAGCGGGATCGCCAGGTTCGGCGCGATGGCTGTTCCGCCATTTGGCGGTAGCCTTTCCTAAATTCCAAAATTTACCCATTATTTAACCAAAATAAAAAATAAACTATCATAAACTTAAAGGTATATTTTTATATTCACTAAATCCATTATATAATAAAACCGTATCCTTTCACTTACTATAAGATACAACATAACAATTGCATTAAACAAATCTTTTTTATCCGACTGTAATATATTTCTTTCTGATTCTGCCACACAGTTATTCGTTAGTGTACACATCAATCTCAATTGTTTAACACATTTCGTTTGACAAAGTAATGGTAATGGAATAAAGTCCTTGGAGAATTTTTATAATGTATTTTGAAAACTAGATTCCGCTCGCGGCTTTTCCCGAGCGTTATATAAAATAACCTATGGAAACATTCAGTTTTCTGACGTACCGTCATCGTTAATTATTGTACACAATTTGCTATAAAATATTTTCATCGTGTCCGAACGCAGATGATGTTTTCAAATGTTATAAGAAAAGTAAGTACGTAAGAAGTAAAAGATCACACGGTACTTGCTGGTACTCTTTAACCCTAATAAACGCATACTTAGAGGAGTATAATTTCCATGTTGGTGACAAGCAGATGGAGCTCTCATCATGTGTGCCAAGGTCAAGGCATGCCACATATTGTTTTTTGCCTTAACAAAATAATTCAACATGCTATCATTTACCGTCTGACCCTAAAAGGTCTGACCCAAATTAGAAATTAGGACACGCCTTATTTTGACTTTGTACTTTATTAAAATTATTATTATTATTATTAAAAATCAAAAGTCATGATAGCCGAGTGGTTGGAATTTGAGTCAAGAGACCCGAGTTCGATCCCCAGGTGGCGGACTTGTACTAATGGGTATTTTCAAAAACTTTTGTACGAATTATATCGTTGGCTTGGACATTAAGACGGCTACGGGCTCTACACCTGGCACGCTGTCCCAAAAATATCTTGGGTGGAAAGTGAGTCGAACATTATTGTCTCTTAATTAATTGTCTAGAGCTCTATCTACCCCTGTATTGGGAATGGCGTCAAGATGTCTATTTATTTATTATTTATTAAAAATCAAACAAATTAAAAATCAATTAATAAAAAACAGCCTGTATCAAACTGCGGGCTCCGAATGCAACAATTCAAAAACCATTAAGCGAAATCATGTTCCAGATATCCACCATTAGATTTACCATTTAGATATGTGTATTTTTTCTGGAATAAAACATGTGTGTCAATTCAGTTTATAAACTACCTGTGTATCAAATTGAATTAAAATTAATACTGTCCATTTTACGTGTTAAAGAAACATCCACGAAAAGTTCATGTTTTTATGTATAAAATATACGTATATGGCGGGAAAACCATTTCTAAAAAGACGAGACAAAAATTCAACGGATTTTATGGTACAGCGATCACCAATCTGCTTGCCAAGCGAGGCTATTATGACTAACCATTGAGTCCATCCCTCCATCCAGGACGCATAAAATCCGCAACCTAAAATTCTTGCAGCAGAGATACGTAGTAAATCGCAATTTCTTAGATTACGTGTGGTTAATTAATTAAATACAGCATTAATTCTTTTAACGTATTGTTATGAATTCGGTATGAAACACGCTTCCTTTCTAACTATTAAGTAAATTTTTTTAGTAACATTACGATTGTCTTTTTAAACTTTAATTTAGTTTATATTAAGATTTCACGCATAATTTAGGTGTGCTTGGCGTTTATTTCCGTATTGGTCGTTATCACCGTGGTAACGACGTAGGAATGTACTCGTACGTCCCTCTTTCCTCCCATGGGTGTCATAAAAGGCGGCTAAGAGTAAAGGCCTTAAAAATTACATCGGTTGGATAACCATCTTGATATGAATTCAACCAAAATTCAGATGACCAAAGACGGGCAATATCGTTTAACGTGCGACGTCTCTGGTACTGTGAGCATAAATCCGCTTGCCAAGCGCGGCGATTATCTAATAACAATATAATATACTACTAATAATAATACTATACTAATAAATATATTATATAGAACAAAAAGTCATGATAGCCGAATGGTTAGGCGATCAAAATTCAAGAAACCCGAGTTCAAGCCTTATGCGCGTACATGTTTTTTTCCAAAAACTTAGTTCTATATGATTTATATTATAGGCTTGGAAATAAAGAAGCCCGCCACCTTTCCCGGTTTCTAAAATATCTCTTCGGTAGAAGGTGAAAGGATTTAAATGTTTAGACCTCTGTCCACCCCTGTTATGAGAATTGCGTGCTATTTTATAATATCTATTTCATCGAGTCAGTATAACATACGAGTAGTGCTTAAAAACGTACTATAAATAATATGTTTTCACTTATATCGAAACACTATAAGACCAGCTTCATTAGTTTTAATGTTATGCCATTTCATCCTGTTTTAAGCTAAGAATAAAATTAAATAATTCATAAGAAGAAAAATAAATTATTTAAGTTCGCATGAAGTCTTTAGTGGTGTTTATTCATTAGGCTGAGATCTTACTGTAACACAGGTACCTACTTACTGAGAGCGCTCGATGTACTTAAGAGGCATCCATTATGGATAGACTTTATTCCGTGGCTTGCGTTTCATGTATACAAACCTAGGAGCTTTTGAATGATATTTAAATGCAAAGCGTTATAAAATTCGAAATAACGAATAAGATGTAGTAGAATAAAAATGTAAATGTAAATCGTACATAAGTTTCGAATAAATTCATACAGATTCATAAAGATCTCAGAGATATATATTTTATAGTTAATTAATACTGAGCAGGACCTTACGAACTTTAACTTATGTCCGTATTAAAAAGTCGAAGGGCACGCAAATACACACACCGTCAAATTGACCCAATTCTTGTACGTTGTCAGAGACACCAGCAGATACGATAAACTCATTTAACGTTTTGGACCATTACCAACGGAAACTCAAACAATGGATCTAATTATAAATTTCGTAGTACAATTGTTGTTCTATTGCGTTAAACATTTGATTATATGTCTTTTTATCTTGACGTGTCTCCGATATCATAGTGGTTGGTCTAGGTAATATTTAGGCTTACAACTCACAATTTCGCAAGTATTTTAAATTCTGGTATGTATAAATGCTCAACGATTTTGAGTTTGATTCTTATATTAGGATATATATAATAATATTATACCGGTTTAACCGGTGCGTATTTGAAACTGTTTCGAATTTTCCGATAGTTTTGGGTGATTTCAGTTACGGATGTGCACAACACAGTGTGCTTACATGGTTAGATGTAAACTTAAACTTGTTAACATGAATTACACTGATTCAGTTTACAGATTCGGATACGTTTTTGTTTTAGATATCCGACAGTTCAGGTTAGAGTTTCAGAGTTTCATAAATAACATTTCTGTTCCTAATCATATTGATATATACAGGTATACTTGTACTGCGATCGCCAATCTGTTTGACAATCGCGATTTTGTTAAACGTTTGGCCTACAGTGGACTTTCATAGGCCGTTATGTATGTTTGAGCACGTTTCATCTCATCGTGAACGGTAATTTAAATTTCCATCAACGATACGAAAAATCTCCGCAAGCTTTTATCCTCCGCTCTTATCTCGACAATCAAATGAGATTGAGACTTTAACATTATAACTCTTGAAACAATTACATTAACAAAAAATTAAATACTGTTAAGGCGAATTAGATAATGTGTGAAAGATATAACTGATTGTGTGATAATCATTATACAATCATTGAAGCTTTTGTGTGATGATGGAATTATTCCATAACTTACGTATTTTGTTTTATACATAAATTCTCCCACAGGGATATCACGGTTTAGGAACATAGCACACCCTTTCTTTCTAAGATTAACATGAGAGACAATAAACAATACCAGACTAAAGTTCAGCAAACCGCTTGCCGATATTGGCGATTATGGAAACTCCTTCCTTAGGGTAGAGCCATCATTATTTTTTATAATCGGCTGCCCGGGATTGCACATAAAACAATATTAAGGTTAAAGTTATTAAGAAAATATCAATTTCCTGTAAAACTAAACTGGACATACAAGGTTAGGCTTGAAAAAAAAACGTTTATCATCTGAACCAACGAATTATCATCTGAACCGTTAGAGCAGTTCGGAGATACCAAAAAATCTAAGATACTTTTTATACGATATCGATAATAAATGAAAATACACCTCTATCAATCTTCTTCTGGTAAGAAAATATATAGTAATTCGACACAAAATGTAGTCGTGGTCGTACTTATACAAGAAAACCCAATATTAAAGTATCTGTCATACTTAATAATGGAGTGAAACAATTTACTGTAAAAATATAGTATATTTTCTTAAAGTTCTAAATGGCTTCTAAATTAGTTTAAAATTATTTTTTATAAGATACTCCGTCGAGTGAAGTTTAGGTGAAGAGCCACTAATGCAAAGTATCTGTAGCTAACGATGAGGAGTTTTAATGGGGTAAGAGTGTATAAGTTTCTAGATAACTTGATTTAAATTATTCGGTTCATAAGAATAATATAGTTCATAATAATACCTCACAGTTTCACGTGAAAAACATTTTTATTTTGACATATTTGTTTTTAATTCCCTGAAAATAATATTACCACTATAACTTTTTCAAATTTCAAATACATTGCTTTCAGATTAATATTTAGGTCAGGTTGAATAGTAGTTGTCTCGATAATAAGCTTATCGGAACATCTATAGGTTTTAGCCATGAGATTCTTAAAACAACGTTTTTAGAGTTCTTACAGTTTGTTAGTTAGTTTACTTTTTTATATGTTTTGGTTATTGTTCATTATTTTTTTGAGTGTTGTAGTAGTTGACTCTATACTGTTCCAATAAATAATTCTTTCTTTTCGTCAAATGTTGTAATTAAAATACATGATTATACTTTAGATAGTTTAAAAACAAAACACAAGTATTAAAATCAATCAATAACATTTTGTGTTCGACATAACTTTAAATAACACCTATCGTTTATCGGTTAACTAGTTTAAAATTCCTTACAAAATTTACACTGAACAGTCAACAAGCAAACGTTTTAGAAAATTTGAATTTTCACCTTTTAATAAGCACGAATAATTTGCTGCTTGAAAGGTTCGTTCAAATTTTAAATTGAACGTCACTTTACAAATAATGGAACATTGTATGAAATTCAGATTTAGCTTGTTTATAAAATATACTTTGTGCTTGAAAAGAGTAATCCTGTTTGAAGTACCAATACAAGTTGTACCTATATCGGTTTCTGATATTTTTTATAGTGCTGTTTTATGTATTGTAAACCAGTTTAGTGTTACCAATTACCAAGTTACCAATTATACTTCCATAAATTAAGACAACATCAAATTATATTTAATATTGTTATACCTAAATTAATCACTTAATCAGCCATAACGTCGTGAATCCTTATCGCAGTTTAAAAAAATTTCGGTTGAATATTTGATTAATTTGTTTTATTTAGTAATGACAGTAGTAACCTCCGTGGACGAGTGATATACACACCGGTTATCATGATGTCGTCAGCTCTGAGGTCCCGAGTTCGATCCCTGAACTAGGTCTGTCTAGGGTCTGATTGTAGAGTCTAATTGTTCGTTATTACCGACACTATTACATAAGTTTTTAAGCTGCCTAATTTCAAAGCAATTTATGTGATGGTTGTCACTATTTTTGTAACTAGATATTTATTTTTAAAAAAAGGTACAAAAGCTTGTTTATAGTATGCTTCATTATTCATGTTACAACACTCTTCTTCGTAAAGCTTTCTGTCCATAACCGTATAAATTGAATTGTGACTTTGTTGGTTTTGGTTTGTAGTTGTTAATCATGAGATAGCGATTTTTCATGTGAATAGCCTGTTTGCTACTGGTTTTTTAATTCAAATATGTACAATTATTGCAACCGAACTAGCGAAAAATCTTATATTTATCTACAATTTTATCAGAATACTATTAAATGAATTTTGTTTTTATTATATTTTAAATTTTGTGCGTAAATTAATTTTTCCTTGAACACGTTTTAAGGCTTATTTTAAATATTTAGCAAATTAAAAACATCAGTCCAAGTTAAATCGATCCATGTTTCCATTCACCATTAGATGCAATTACTAACAGAATGAAAATTATGCTTAAGCTAGTAAATAAAATATATATTTAAATGCCAAGAAAAACTGCATTCGATCATTATAATTGTCATCAAGGTCAAAATTTTATATGATGCTCACAAAATCACGCCCTTGACACAAGTGGAAGCTGGCAACGGTTTTGAATCGATACTCGGCGCAATGCGGTATACAGATAGCACTGTGCACGGAGGAGCTTTACGAAGCCAACGTTCTCTGACTTCACCAGTATTGGGAAATTACGCGAAGATAAATAAATAAATAACTTCACGCATATCCCAATACAGGGGTAGACAGAGACCTCGATAATTAAGTCCTTTCGACCCACCTTTCACCAAAGACATTTTTTAGGACTAGGTGACAGATGGTTAGCCCGTCGCCGCCTTTATGTCTAAGCCAATGATATAAATCCTTCATAAAACAGGTACGTACGAACCTACCACCTGGGGATTGAATTCGGGTCTCTTGGTTCGAATTCCGACCACCCAACCACTCGGCTATCCTGATTAATAAGATCAAAATATAAAAAGATACAGGAAAAATATTTTTAATTTTAAAGATTCTGGTTATATAAAAATACTAGGATTGTGTTTCATTAAGCCGATATAATGCTAGTTGAACTATCGCTGAGTAACTTATATACCGACACTTAAAATCGTTTCAGTTTGCTTATTAAATTATAATTACACTCTATACACCACTTCTGCTTCGACCGTATAGTCTACAGAGGCCGCATGTGTATGTGTACAGTTATTTATATAAAAATATCGCTCTATATTTTTAGGGAGCTAACACAATGAATAATATTAATAATATATTAATAATAATATGAAACTAAGAGAGTGAGCTAACAGAGTCACGGTTAGCCGAGTAGCTGCGTGATCGGAATTCGAGTCGAGAGAAGTTCAATAACCAGATGGGTTAACCATCGGCACTATCTGGAGACATAAGACATAAGAGATAAATAATTAAATATCTTCACGCAATTCCCAAGACAGGGGTAGACAGAGGTCTAGTCTAGACAATTAGGTCCCTTTGACCCACCGTCTACCGAAGATATTTTCTAGACAACGTGTCAAGCCAACGATATAATTCGTACATAAGTTTTTTAAAAATCCTTTGGTACGAGCCTACCGTCGGTCATTCAATGCTTACATAAGACATAAATACAAAAGATAGCGACTCATCACCTGTTAAGATGTCTCAAATGAAGCCATCGGTGGAAGTTGGATCGAAAGGACTTAACTTCCTAGACCACTGTCCACCCCATATTGAATTTGGCGTGAAGATATTTATATTACAAAATAAGCTAACAGTTCTCTTGACTACGAGTGAATATTGCAGCACATGGACGGCTGTAATCAATTTCAAACGAGTAAATCATAGATTCGTTGTCACCCCCGGGAATTAGGATTGAGCACCATATAGCATTTGTGTGTGCTACCTGGACCTCTGACGACCCTTGGACTGACATTGGACTCACTTTTGACCGATACTTATTACGGACAACGTGACAGGCTGTCGTCGGCAAGTTTCCAAATTACTATGTAAGAACAACGTTACTTTTTTTATCTATATGTAATCTTTATCTATATATAAAATCTATATATAAATAGTATATATAAATAGTTTATCTATATATGAATAGTAATTTAATATAATAAAACAGATAACTTGCAGGACACATAAAAACATCCATGACTCAGGTAAAAAACCATCAATCAAATCCTAATCATCACAAATCAAGATTCGAATCCTCAACCCATTGCTATGAAGTTGGTGTCAGCACCATCTAATATCAAATCATACTATTTAATAAATGTTCCAGTTATAACATTTTGCGCTAAACTCAAATCAAACGATGATGTCTAAAAGATTTAATTCAATTTATGAGGATTTTATTTGGTACTCAACTTTTAATGTTGTTATGAAATTTTACTCCAGACGCAAAGATATTTAACTACCTTGGAAAAAAAAGTTGGAATATTTTCCTCACAACGTTTATTGAAAATAAATATCCAAGAGTAAATAATAATATTGTAATTTACAAAAGTAAGTTACTTTTTGATGTTTACTTATTAAATGAATTACTTAATATAATACATAACTTAATGCCGTCACGATAGCCGAGTGGTTGGATGATCGGAATTTCGAGTCAGGAGACCCGAGTTCGATCCCCATGTGGCCGTGACCAATGGTTTTTTTTTTTCAAAAACTTATGTACAATTATATCGTTGACTTGGACATAATAACGGTGACGGCCTCACCACCTGTCACGTTGTCCCGAAAATATCTTGGTGGAAGGTGGGTCGCAGGGACTTATTTGTCAAGACTATATCTCTGCCTACCCCTATATTGGGAATGCCGTGAAGTTATTTTTTTTAACATTAGATATTAATTGTGCGACTCAAGAGTTTTAACAAAGAAATCAACATGATTAATGTGCAATATTTTTTATCAATTTGAAGTTTATCTATATTTATACAATAACAAACCCTATTACTCTACTTAGCATGAACATTTTAAAGACTTTTAACTTCACTTATGTACGTACGTAATTATTATGGAGTATAGTTTTAAGAATATATCAAGCACCATCAATAAAGTTGCACACAAGCGAACCGAATCAAAAGCATTCGTGAAGTGTATGCCTTATTTATAAATAAAAAATATCTTCACGCCATTCCCAATACAGGCGTTGACAGAGATCTAGTCTAGACAGTTAAATCCCTTCCACCGAAGATATTTTCGTATTGCTTTATTTATAGTATTGCATATGTACTGTAAACATTAATTTAGAATTTAGTAACTCGCTCAATGAAATAGCACTTTACAACTTGTTAGCTACTATTCCTAGATTTCGCTTCTGTGCGCTAAAACTTTATTATTTTCTTCTATAATCATGTTTGTTGTAAAGCGAATATTCGTATTAATTAATGTTTAGTAAATTAACTTTTATATTTCAAAATTTTACTGTGTTCCAAGCTTATGGTATCCTTCAAAACTAAATAGACAAATACTATTTATTCGATAAAATAATTGTCTACATAAATAAAATTTAATTGTATCTGTGTCATTAATGTTATATCATTTATTGCCAAACCTAACAATATAATTATTAAGAAACCTACATGTAATTGAAATATGTTTTCGGTCCGTCTATCTTTCTGACCAGGCCTTTCTTACTCCGCAATGACATTCTTTGGCCTAGGGTAATCAGAGGAACAGGCAATTAAGTCTATTTGACCTATTTCTTACCGAAGCAGACTACTTTAGTTCCAGTAAAAGTTTTAGGGCTCCGCATTATAGGGTGCGTTAAACATAAATATATTCATATTTTAATGATACAACATTGATGAATTTGATTTGTTTTTATCTATCAAGTTATAAAATAAGTGACGGATTAGCGAACTCAGATGAAAACTAACATTAGTAAATATATGTATATTTTCGGGTCAAGTAAACATCGTGTAAAGGGTGTATTTATTCACTCAAACAAGTATAATTTAAGTTTATAATTATTGGCTTAGGGATCATCTCAAGCGTGGTTAAGTTAGTATTAAGTGGAAATCAAGTTATTACAACTAACACTCTCTTAGTAGACAGCCCACTTAATATTCTAAACATTCAAGTAACTACTAATAAGTTTATAACCTCGTTAGTTGTTGTATAAGTTACAGATTTTAAATATCTACTGTTGGGCAAAGGCAAAAAAAAAAATATTTTTAACGGAGGTTAGAGCAAGAAGTGAAGAGCGTCTTACATACTGCTCTTCATACGTCTTCTATAATAAATACATACATAGATAGGGCCCACATCTCATACAATGCTCTGATCCCAAAGTAAGCGGCTTAAGCATTTGTATTATGGAATCAGAGAATGTAGACAAAATGTTTTTATATTGATCCAACCGGGAATCGAAATCGAGACTTCAGATCTGACGAAACCATGAAATCCGGTAAGCATGGCATTCTTCCACGGAGGACGTCGTATCTTTTCGATAAAAAATCAACTTTATTTTTTTATATAAGTCTATTTCTCATAATTGGCATATGTGTCATAAGTAAAAGTGTCTAACTGTGATTTTCACATCTGTAACTCTCCAAATAATTTCTCTGAATACGTTTTCGCGTATATATACGCGTCGTTGGCAAAAATTAGAAGTTTAAAAACTCCATTACATCGAGTTACAGACACGATTTAACTTCAAAACTTTTATAATACAGAATTACACGCACTGCGAGTCGTAATTTGACTGTGAATTCTGAAATCAATTAAATCTTTGATTGTTATTTAATAATAATATTCAGAGTAGGAGTTCAACTTTACACGTAAAGTTGAAACATTATTAAATTCCAATTTACTTTTAGTTATTTCACAATGTCACGATAGTCGAGTGGTTGGGTGATAGGAATTCGAGAGACCATAGTTTCGATCTTCAGGTGCAACCCCTGTATTGAGAAAGGCGTGAAGATTTTTTTTATTATACATCACACTTATTTTTGCGCTAGCGCGTGTTTCGCACCACAATCCTTAGGCACGACAGCAGGGATTCTAACAACTAGCCATTCTGGTCGTTATTCAAGACACTTAAAGTTACATTAGTTTATAAAATAAATAGCAGGACATCATTTAGAGTCATATTCTGTAGTAACAAAATTATTACAAACTATCTAACTAAGCTATTTATCTGCTGCAGGCTACACCGGTTACAAAGTGGCTCTCTAAATTAATTTCCATGGCTACGTCGGCGTGTAGCATACATTATGAATAAGAATATTCTCTTCACGAACACAATAGCCTGTAAAAGTTCTCTGCAGGCTCATGTATGTTAGTTATATGCAAGCAGATTGGCATTCGCAGTATCAGATAAGTCTCTGCTGTGTTGATCTGGTATTTTTGTGATGGTTATCTCACCACCAGCGGGTAGTAAGTAGTACTCTTTCACTTAGTTGTTTTTTACAAGAATTGATTAGAAATAGGGTAGTATATTTTTAATGCCATAAAATTACCTTGTATTTTTTCAATACTCGGGTAAACAAAAAAATAAAAAAATATCTTCACGCAATTCCCAATACAGGGGTAGACAGAGGTCAAGTCTAGACAATTAAGTCCCTTTGACCCACCTTCCACCGAAGATATTTTCGGGACAACGTGACAGGTGGTGAGCCCGTCGCCGCCTTTATGTCCAAGCCAACGATGAAATTCGTACATAAGTTTTTGAAAAACTCATTGGTACTGCCACCTGGGGATCGAACTCGGGTATCTCGACTCGAAATTCCGACCACCCAACAACTCGGCTATCTTATTCTCTGGTAAACAGAGGTCTAGAAAATTAAGTCCTTTAGTGTTAGGGCCAACGTGACCGGTGGGGTGCTTATAACTATCTCAATGTCCAAGTTAACAATACAATATACTTAATTAGGTACATACTTAGATAAATAATTATATTTAATGAATGCCGAACGGGACTCGTACCAACAACCCCTAGTTTTGAAGGCCAGCTTCCTAGCAAAAGGCTACAGAGTAGGTACTATAAGGCAAGGGGGTAAATATTTTTAATATGGTCCATATTTATTATACATTCCACAGTTTTCCGCTTTTCAAAATATTACATCGCAATAATGTTAGTCATAATGTATCGATGTTAGAGTAATACCACCTCCTCACTTTCCAAGAGTATCATAAGAGGCTATTGAGGAAAAAGCCTTATAAATTTCGATGGCTACCAACAGATGGCGGGATAAACAAATTAGAAAATGCCAGACCAAAATTAAACAGTAAACCTGTGATGGGCGGCACCGCCGACGGAGCGCGGTGTTTGCTACTGGGATCGCTAATCCGCTTGCCAAGCGTGGCGATTATGGCATACTTCTTAAGGACGAGAACTTTATCCTAGTGTTGTTCTTTTTAGGCCATTAAGTAATTTAATAAGTAATTTATTTAAACTGAACTACAGTTTTTCTTTAATAACACTAGCAACGCCAAATAACATTTCTAGTAATCCTATTAACCAATTCAACTAAGATGTTATTGTATCTTTAGTGGTTTACGGCAGTAGTCGAATAGCGGGCCCGAACCTGGGACGTTAAGTGGCGCAATGCACGCCCTTTTAACGCTTATAACGCTGAAAACTACCGCTACAGTTTAAATTGAACTGCGAAATTAATCTGATCTCTCTGCCCATTGCGCCACGACTCGTGTGACAATGATAAACAGCTGTGAATTTTTTCCGTTTCATTTTTATATTTTAATTATATAAGTGTAATTTCACTAAATTACGTAATAACGTCACTAAATTTATTAATTTTTGTTTCATTGTTTAATTATCTTGATTTAATTTGTTATGTTCGTTATTGTGTGCAATAAATAGTTCTTTCTTTGTTTCTATTATATTATATTATACAATGTAACAGTAGTTATAATTTAAGTAAAGATTTGTCCCTTTAACAAAACACTGTCATCTTTTATCTAAACGTTTAATTAAAGGTTAAAAGGACCCGCAAGATGTGTCCGCACCGACAACTTAATAACCGTGTGATTTAAACAATTAGCTAATTAGGAGTTATCGGATCTAAGCGGATGTCGAAAGAACTTTTCCTTAATGCTATGACTGGAATTTTCATTAAGTTGAGCTAAATGAAGCGGATATACGGAAATAGATAAAACATTGCAGTCAAAGTATTATTATATGGTTTTCGTTTTACTTTTTTTTTTTGATAAAAGCTTTTTTGTATTGGTTTATATTAAAGAGATTATGTACTGGTATTATGAAGTATTTTATATTTTTAAGACATGATTAAGCAGTTGACATGCAACCCAAATGACAATGACATTTCTTAATAGACTCACGTTTATTTTTTTTACTCTTGTTCTTCATCAAATTAATAGTTTTTTTTTGAGTCACGATAGTCGAATTGTTGGGTGATCGGAATTCTCGACAAGAGTTCGATCCTCAGCAACTTATATACGATTTATATCGTTGGCTTGGACATACGGACGGCGACAGGCTCACTACCTGTCATGTTGTCCCAAAAGATGTCTTCGGCGAAAGGTACGTCAAAAGACTTGACTACTAGATTATTGTCTGTAGATGTATATTGTTTTTAAAATATTAAATAACTATAGACATATTCTTGTATTTATGTAGCGTTTTCTCCGAAAATACTTCTAAAAGATTTAAATTGTTTAACCCGTTTTCTATTTAGCTAGATCCTGAATTAGATCGGAGACAATATTTTTTTTAAATATTCTCATACATATTCGTCATTAAAAGTTTATAAGGTTTTCTTAAAAGTTTGTTATGATTTTCTTCTCCTACCTTGTCATGACTTACGACTTCGTTGAGTTCGTATTTACTTAAAATAATAATGAAAATCGAATCGAATATTTTTCCAAGTTTCATGATATCGTATATAACCTACCTCACAAGTTTATATTATTTTGTTTTTATTTCCTGCCTCCCGGATCTTCTTTGGAAGGAATTGGTTTACTTTTGCGTGCATATTCTGTGCTTTGTCAAATCTAATATATGTAATAATGGGGGAGATATAAAATATAAACTTAATGCCTGCCTAATTCTTTACCAATCGCTCTCTATTGGCACTTACATAAATTGATAATGTATGTATTTACTTCGAACCATGATGAATATAGAAGAAGCAAAAGACGTAACTATCATATAGGCGAAATGTTCTCCCTGGCTACTCCGTCAGGTATTATGCGTATAGATATGTTTAACTTTTATTCTATACTAATAATATTTTAATAACGTTTCAAACCATATTTAAGGTCAAGGTTTAAAATGATTAAAAGCCACCACCTCTTCTCGGATAACTTCAGAAATTTTGAAATTATAATTGACATAAGCAACCATAACGTAAGCACGATCTGATTTAGCAAAAT
Organism: Sericinus montela; assembly: GCA_029286605.1. Lineage (NCBI taxonomy): Eukaryota > Metazoa > Arthropoda > Insecta > Lepidoptera > Papilionidae > Sericinus > Sericinus montela. Next base: position 1,920,027 of record JAGSMR010000009.1, read on the forward strand.
TGTTCAAGTTTAAGACAAATATGTTTAGAATTTATTACTGAATTGAGATTGTTGTTTTCCATAGTTATAAAGATAAATATTATTGAGAATTGTATATTTAAAATGTTCTTATAAAAAGTAAATAATGGACATAGGCCTCTCCCGTACGAGAGCGTTTGCCATAATCGGTGCCATGTCGGTCTTTAATTGCATTTACAAAATAATAAATTATATTGTCAAATCAAATCAAATAATTAATTTTGCGAAATAAAAAACGAAACATCCTTCATCTTTAATTCTTCTTCTTTTTCTTAATAGCCTATCAAGAGTTTATTGCAGAAAATAGGCCTCCCCCTAAATTTTCCACAAAGACGGTTGTCCTGTTAGTAATATTTTAATCAACTACCGTTGTAGAATGAGTTTCCGTTGATGGAGATGAAACAGACAAAAGGAACAGCATCAAATGTCGGTCAGTTCCATTTTAAAGGCTTGCCCGCCTTATTATTATATACGGGAAGAAAGCGGGTGCCTTATTCCTACGCCGAAACCAAACGACAATTTGGTGTTTGTATAATTAAATTAATTAAGACAAAGTGCATGCATAAATTACCAAAACGTGTACCGTAACTTACTTACTTAACTGGCTGTCCTCATCAGGGCTTTGCCTCTCCTTTAAGGAATTTTTGTCCTAATTGCCATGCTTTGCATCACAAACAATTCACTTTAAAAGACTACTAAATAAATTTAATATATTTAAAATTAGCTGTGCTTAAACCAGCTATGTTTTAATAGTTAACATCGACCCTTAGTTATTTTTATAAAGCTATTAAAATAAAGGGTCGATGTAAAGCCTAAGTTAGTCATTATAACAGTAGCTTTCTTTATTTTATAAACTATATTCCTTTTTCATCTCTTATCTTCAATCAGTGTTCCCTACGTGTTCGCGACCGGGATACAATAGGTTTTTTTCTTAAGGTAACTCTGAATGCAATATTCATTCTCTTATGTATTTTTTATTTACTACTTCTATCACTATTAATTTGTTATTTATTTATTTATTTATTTATTTATTGTTATTGTTATGTGTGTATAGATCGTAATAAAAATAGTGTTACAAAGATATAATTTAAAAAAATGCAAAGGCAAAGATTATTTTAAATTGCAATCTACTGCCTATATTCTATAAGTCAAAATTTCAATAAGTACATACTTTCACCCTATTCTACCCCTTTATGAGAGAAGTTTCTTAAAATCCATCTCGATGCTAAATTTTATCTTAATAGGTCAAGCAGTTTTAGTTATTTCGTGATCATTCAGTATAAGAATAAGGGAACTTTCATATTTCCTTTTTCTCAATAGCACTATTAATAAATCATGTACATACCTTGTTTAAATATCTAAGAAATTTACATATTGGGATTATGATCGTGAGAGTTTTTTCCCTAATTTATTTCTAATTTCTGTATATAAATTATATGGAGTTAGGATCACTCATAGACAAAACATCATCGTTATAATTTTTTAGTTATTTTAAAGTATAATCTTATTTTAAAATCAATAATCGGAGGACATTTAAAGCCCTACAAAATATTAAGACACATTTTTTAGAAACGTTGATCACTGAGATTTTTAAATGTATTAAAATCCTACTTTCAAATTTATAAACTTTAAAGTTACGAATATTATGAACCTCATTTATAAAATGTAAAAGAATTTAAACCCCTTTATTTTAACAGCTTTACTACGTCAGCAAAGTTGTTAACTGAACCAACTCGGATGTTAATTTCTGCATCACTGGTCACTGTTCAACGTAACTAACTGGCTTATATTATCTAACATTTCACCTCTCCAAAGGTTGGCCAGTTAAGTTACTTTAACGTTATAAAATGAGCAATTGTATATAAGTATTATAACTACCAGAAACAACTTTCCTAAAAATATCAAATATAAAATAAGTAAATAAATATCATGGATATTCCGAATACCGGGGTAGGCAGAGGTCTAGACAATTAAGTCCAACGATCGGTCTTTCACCGAGGCGTATTTAAGATAATGTGACGCTCATATGTGGTGAGTCTATTGACAGCTTAGTGTAAAATCCTATTACAATAAATACCTTTTTATTTAATTTTAACCTCACGTAAAGTATGCAATACAGTTTTAACGATTCTATTTTCTGGGAATCGAATTCCAGTATCTTGATTCGATTTCCAATCCTTTTACTACACTCTTCACTTTTCAAATTGATCTTTTTCTTCATAAAAGCACCTCCAGGTAATCTTGACTCAAATGGTCGTCGAATGTTTGTCTCAGGCTACCTTGATCCCTTTTACTTTTAACATTATTACAGTGTATTTTCTTCACTCATTCTATCAACGTGGCCAGACCATCGAAGCACGCCCTAATCAATTTTAGCGATATTAAAATTGCCAATAAATTATAACGTATAATCTGATTCACGTCAAACCTTAAACCACGTGATATAATTTATATAATTTTAGATGTTTATAGCATTTAAACGTAAATTCGGGTAGGCTCTCCGATGTAATTGAATTAGCCAAATTTATCACTTCTCTTACCTCTCCGAAGTGGCCTTCAAGTTTTTTTACATAAAAATTTTTCAATAGCGGATTATTTATTGAAATTTATTTTTTAGTATTTGTATGATAAATTTATAATCATCACAAATTGTCACAGATAAATTTAAAGATTCCATTTCATACCTTTGTCGATAATACTGTATGTATTTATTCAATAAAAATATAAACTTTATTATATTGTAAATCGCGCGGGAATCATAGTTTCAAAGGAAACGAGGGTTGCTACGTCTGAGTTGTATCCATTTAAAAGCGGATATCTTTCGAAGGTCCTCGATAATACTTTAATGTAGACAGGCCTCGAAGCTTTCAGAAAGGGTTATCGTTTTCTTATATTATCCACACTTAAGAGTGTGGGGGATAAAATTTACGGACTACGAACACCTCGGACTCCTCACTTTACGACTCTGTGGTAGACATTTAATATTAATTTATATTTAGAATTGTCAAACTTAGTTTCTTATTCTGCGCGCTTATCTCACACTGACGCAAAATTGTATTAAAATTCATGTCTTTAAGAACGGTAGCAGATACTATAAAAAACTATTTGAATATGGTCAAGGGAAAATATTTCAAAACGAACAAACCAGACAGTTATAATTTCAAATTAGTTTCAGTGTGTGCCGAAAAGAATCAACACCAATGTTCTATTTGTTATGGTACAAATTTGTTTAATCTGTATTATATTATTTTTCATAGTTTATTGATAAAGGCCTGTTGAAATTTACGACACTGCATTAAAGAGTAGATGCTATAGTCGCCACACTTTTTCGGATAACCAGACATCTTGTACCTTATTCTAGTTTGCTACTGTCGGCTCAATTTCTTTTCATAGAATCTACTACTACTGTCTTCAAGTGAGCGTCATAAGAAGTGACTTAGGAAAGTGCTTCCAAAAGAACAAAGGCTGCCGAAAGATGGCGGTATATCCTTCTCAAAAATTTCAAACTAACATAGTAGAGTCAAAGTTGCGAGATCACTAATACTTTAGTCAAGCGTTAGGATTATGGCTATTTTTCCTCATGGAAGAAGTCTATTTCTTGCAGTGAACTTTATCAGTCGGCTGTACTATGTTAAGTATTTAAATATTTTTTTTAAAATAAAAACTTTAATAAAAATTTATATAACTCTAGATGGTTATCACGCTGTCAGGCGTTTTTAAAGGCTCTTCCCTACACCTATTACGACACCGACGGGAAAATTGGTAATGGTTTATTCTTAACTCCGAAAACACGGCTATTCCTTTTTGCGATACAATAAATAATTGAGTTGTGTTTAATTTTTCAGTATTCAATTTATACAAAATAATAATACATTTATTTTAGTTAAAAATCACATTTAATTTATAAAAACGATTATTTACAATTGTAATAAAAATTTTCAAGAACGAAATTCAAACTTCATTTTCAAGTAAGGTTATCTGAGAGCGATAGAAAATAAACATGTCAACGTAGACAGAACATGAATACAAAAGCTTCTAAAGAAATTTCATTTTTATTTAGTTTACTATGAATGCTAAATAATACTAATAAATAATAGATAAATATATAAATATCTTCACGCAATTACCAATACAGGGGTAGACAGAGGTCAAGTCTAGACAATTAAGTCCCTTTGACCCACCTTCCACCGAAGTTATTTTCGGGACAAAGTGACAGGTGGTGAGCCCGTCGCCGCCTTTATGTCCAAGCCAACGATGAAATTCGTACATAAGTTTTTGAAAAACTCATTGGTACTGCCACCTGGGAATCGAACTCGGGTCTCTCGACTCGAAATTCCGACCACCCAGCAACTCGGCTATCGTGACTTATATATATTAATACAAATAGTTCTTTAAATTGCTTAAGAAATTAATATATAAAGAATAAATAGGTGTACATTGCGTATGTGTGCATGTATTGTACGTACAAATAGTTTATATTAAATGTAATCATATATTCTTTAATTAATAAAACTTCAAAAATTATTAACAATTAATATACCTAAGCTACATTAGTCATTACAATAGTCATTTTATAATTTAATAACGAAGGGTGTCCCTGCAATATATTTTTTTAATAATGAACATAATACCGAAAGAAATAAGAACCTAAAAAATAAAAAGTAAATACTTTTAATATTATAAAATATATTATTAGAACGCCATCAAAACTTTAATAAATAAATATTATTTTTTATCTTCCTATACCGGGCTAAGAAAAGACCTAAGCAAATCCTGTTAATAAATAAATGTATCCTCTTAGCAGGATTCGAACGCGAAATCCTTAGTTTCGAAGGCTGGGTCACTACTAACTAGGATATTGGGTCATAATAAACACTATAATGATATTATATAACATTTAATTAAATATATGTAGACAGACGTGTCGCTGCCGGGAACAAAGTCAACGGTGCCCTGACGGCGTTAGTCAAAAGACAAGGCGTAGTGAAAAACCTTGCAATACATAACGCAGTGTTGGTACCGACTTTGTTGTATGACAGCGAAACCTGGGTATGTCAGAAGAAGTATAAAAGCAAGTTAAATGCAGTGGAGATGCGATCTCTTAGTAAAATATGTGGCGTCACCTTCGCTGATCAAAGAAAAAACAAAGAGATTCGCAATATGGCAGGTTTGAAAAATGACCCTATCACTAAAATTGATAAGGGCGTGCTTCGAGGGTTTGGGCACGTTGAGAGAATGAGTGAAGATCGAATGGCGAAGAAAATATAGAGCGTGAAAGTTAATATTAAAAGGTGTCGAGGTAGACCGAGACTAAATTTCGAAGACCATGTGAGCAAATTGCTTGCGCGAAGAGGGGAGGGTCAGGAGTATTCGGATACCTAGACGCCCATGTATGAAGGAGGTAATGAATCTGAAAGAAGCGAAAGAGGAATGTAAGGATCGTGACACTTGGCGATCTGTTCTCTCTGACTACCCCGTCAGGGATTGTGCGTGAAGATACAAATAAATTTAAAGAAATTGTCGAATAAGCTTATTTTTGTTCTTTTAGACAAATTTCGCTTTTATTTATCCTGCAAATTTTATTCTCTACATTTAGATACACTGTGGGAGCCCAACTCTTCAGTATTAAATTTTATTTAATGGCCTTTTTGTGTCTTGTCTTTGGTCTAAAAGTGATAACAATAGTTTCTATACTATCTTATAAAAAAAGCTTCACGCTATTCCCAATACAGGAGTAGACAGAGGTCTAGACAATTAAGTCGTTTCGACCCACCTTCCACCGAAAATATTTTTGGGACAACGTGACAGGTGGGGAGCCCGTCGCCGTTTCAATACCCAGTCCACGATACGTATTATACGTACCAAGTTAAAAAAAAAACTTTGGTACGTGCCTGCCACCTGGGGATCGAACTATGGTCTCTTGACTCGAAATGCTGATCACCCAAACACACGGCTATCGTGATCAATTATTTTCGACGCACCAATCACCGAAGCTTATTTGGGACATCATCTCAAGCGGCGAGGCTATCACCAACTTAGTGTCCAAGCCAACGGTACTTTATACATACTTATAAATTTACATAGATAAATACTCATATGTACATATATGTTTGTATCACATAAATGTTTGTACCTAGCGGGATTCAAACCCTCAACCTTCATATTCGAAGGCATAGTCACTACCAACTAATCTATCCAGTAGTCAGTCTAATCTTTTGAGTAATATAAACTTGATAAACATTTCAATCTGTAAAGAAATGAAATTACAAGGAGGAAACTAATATATATAACCCTAGTCGACGAAATACAATACGGACCTTTGTCAGCCTAAACTGTATTTACGCGACTAGTGTCGGATAAACCAACCATGTCGAGGCGGTCCCTTCCGTTTCTTAATGCTGTATACAGGAGTATTTATACATACTTAGTAATACAGAAAAACAATTAAACATTAAAGTAAGTCGACTGTAGAATTTGGCGGCCTTACGGCTACATAGCGATCTATTCCAGGCACACAGAGAAAGAAAAAAAGGCGTAAGGCGTAAAGGGATGTGACACAGACAAAAAGGTAGGTGGTGATATTTATGTATGATATTTTGGTATGTAAATATATATGTACATATATATATATATATATATATATATATATATATATATATATATATATATATATATATATATATATATATATATATATATATATATATATATATATATATATATATATATATATATATATATATATATATATATATATATATATATATATATATATATATATATATATATATATATATATATATATATATATATATATATATACATACATACATACATATATATATATATATATATATATATATATATATATATATATATATATATATATATATATATATATATATATATATATCTAGTCTTGACAATTAAGTCACTTCGACCCTCCTTTCACCGAAGATATTTTCGGGACAACGTGACAGGTGGTGAGCCCGTCTCTATGTCCAAGCTAACGATGTTATTCGTACGTAATTTTTTGTAAACCCATCGGTACGACCCTGCCACCCGGGGATCGAACTCGGGTCTCTTGACTTGAAATTCCGACCACCCAACCTCGTGACATTCCGGCTATCGCGACATTTTTATGATTTGGCACATTTCAAATTAATATTCTCATAAAGCGAAGATCCTCTCCCAGTATCTTTACATACTTCAGTAGCAGACGGCTTAATAAATATACATTGTCGTAGGACACTTAACCGAAAAGGTGCTGTATCAAATTTTCTCGCCGACCATTCGAGTCATTCGAATGACATTTGCGAAGTTCGATAATATGCGCATAAATGTACATAACATTTATAAATCACCGCTTAGGTAAAATACATTACTTGCAATAGGTACAGTCGAAGTAACGTCTATATTTTAAAAAAAATCTTCACGCTATTCCCAATACGGGGGAAGACAGAGGTCCAGTCAATAAAAAATAAAAAAGTGTATATATATAAAATTATTAGTCGGATTTTTGTTATTACTTTTTTTGTCTTCTAATTTCATACATGTACTCAAATCGCGAATTATACAATCCATAAGAACGGATTTTAAAAATATATATAGATATCTTCACAACACGTGGAACGTTGGGAAACGTTAAAAACTAGTGAGACAAATAGCCCTTTCCAAAATATAATAAGAGTCACGATAGCCGAGTGGTTGGTTAGTCGGAATTTCAAGTCAAGAGACCCGACTTCGATCCCCAGATGGCAGGCTCGTACCAATGGATTTTTCAAAAACTTATGTACGAATTACAACATTTTCTTGGAGATAAAGACAGCGACGGGCTCACCACCTGTCACGTCGTTCCGAAAATAACTTCGGTGGAAGGTGCGTCGAAGGGACTTAATTGCCTAGACAGACCTACGAACGATACGTGAACAGATTAATGGTTTAGTGAACGGACTTTGAAATCTAACGTTGCAGATTCGAATCCGTAATTGGACTATTGCCTGGAACCTCTCCGGCCAATAGCATTGCAGCTTCGTTGGAGTGGTTAACAGGAAAACTTGTTATCTTATATGATATTGCTAAGAATCTTTACAAAAAGACTTTCTATATCTTGATATCATAAGTCATGATAGTTGAATAATTGGGTAATTGGAATTCGAGTGAACAGACGCTAGTTCGATCCTCAGGTAGCTTAGTGGTAGCGATTTATATCGTTGGCTTGGATATAAAGACGGCGATGGGCTCACCACCTGTCACGTTGTCTCAAAAATGTATTCGGTAGAAGGTGGAACGAATGGAATTAATTGTCTAGACTAGACCTCAGTCTACCCCTGTATTGGAAATTGCGTGAAGATCTTAAATAAAACGATTTTCGGATTTTATCGCGTTTTTAATTAGTATTTATTTATTTATAATCATATATATTACACAAAGAAATTTGTATAATACATAATCACATAATACATACATAAATACATACATAGATAGATCCATAACGTGGAATTTCTTGTAGGGCGTTTTCGAGTACTTTCTGCAATAGTCCACTCGTGGTACTACTTTAATTATATAATTAAATTAAATAGAAAGAAAAATTTTCTATAAATAAGCAGTAGGCAAAGGTCTAGACAATAAATAGTCTAGACCTCGAAAAGGACATCCGAGTTCGATCCTTGTATCGTGAATTTAGTTATTGATTTTTTTTTTAAATTATGTGTTACTTATATCGTTGGCTTGGACATAAAGATGGCGAAAGGCTCAACACTTTTTTTTTTTTTGTAAAATGTTTAAAAAAACAAGCTCAGGTGATATGTAGATCGAAAGGACTAAATCATCTAGACCTTTGACTACTCCGATATTGGAAAATGCGTGAAGGTATTATAATAATAATCAAATATATATTTTCCGCGGGGGCACCATCATATACATAGCACTGATCCCAAAATAAGTAGCTAAAGATTTTTTTTTATGGATTCGGCAACAAAGAATGTACCCGAGACAATGCTGAAAAAGTGGTTTTCTACATCAATCCGTTCGGGGAATCGAACCCGAAATCTCTGAGCTGGCGTCATATGAAAATCGATATGTACGCCACTCGTTTACGGATGTCGCATATGCCTTACAGGACAAGTTTAGGCCTTACCGGCCTAAACTTGTGACCGGTAAGGCGTTAGGCCTTGTTGGTATTATTAATAATGACAAACCCACCCGTACGGGAAAGAACTATGAGTAGATTTTTACCGGCTGTTATAATGAAGATATCTTTTTTGTCTTGACGCTATTTCTCAATACTCGATAGGCAAAGGTCCAGACGATGAAGTTATTTATTGTCCAGACCGTAGCCAAGTGCCGCCGTATTAGCGTTAAAGCAAACAAATAAATAATTGAAGATCAAATATACGGTTTGATATAAGAATAGTTATTAATAGATTAATTTAATAAAATCTAATAGAGTTAGAGTGAATATAATGTTTTATTTTATTTACTGATCTAATGAGGTAACCGTCTTCGATTATGTTATTACGAATTTATTATTAAATATTGTAATAATACGCGATGGGTTTGTTATATAAATAGAAAACATTTGAAAAAAGAGTTAAAATATCAAAATATCTCCAATTCCCAATACTGGGGCGTAGACCTAATAAATTTTTGGGAAGTTGTAAGCCCGTCGGCGACTTTATGAAAAATTTTAATATTTTATAAATTGTTTCTAGTAGTAGTAATCAAACAGATTAAAGCAACAGCTTTTTACCCTGTTTGCGGAATTCAATAGCCGTAATAATTTTTCAAGATTTTGTTTTATATGACATTTTTTTAAAGTTTTGGTAATAATATTTTATTCAATTATTGATTACTGCTTTTTGTTTATTTAGTCGAACCAACGATACATTTTTTTTCTAGTTTCACACTAGAATAACACAGTAAAATTTGATACGAATAAACAAAAAAATAACGTACATTTTTTAAGTACTATACACATTTTACGCAACTCGAGTAAAACATATTTTTTTATTTCTAAATTAATTCAAAAGGGATTCGAACCTCCAACTCTTACTCGTAGCTTTACTACCAGGGTGCTATCGATCCGTTATTTAAAGCATTTGAATTAAAGGAGTTGTAAAAATAATAAGAAATATGATAAAACTACTTTAAAAAAGACCTTAATTTTAAAAAACACAGCAGAAATGTTTTTTCTTCAAAAATAAACGTAAACGCTCTTTTATCATTCATTATTTATTATTTTATCCTTTTATTAAGCAATAAAAGAATTATTTATTTATTAATTAATTTTTATTCGTTTTGAGCTCATTGCGATTTTTTATTTAATCTTAAAAGGAATGAAAAAAATATTACATTTACCACCTAATATTAGACTGTTTGTCTTGGAAAAATTAAATATAAAAAAATCAATAATAGAAAGAAAAAAGGAAAATGAAAACCACTAAAAAAACCGGATAAAAATGTAAATGTTACTTAAAATAAAAATTAAAAGAGCCGTTCTTTTAAAATAATGGAAACCGGAAAAATATAACGTTTATTTTTCTTTCGCCGAAACGGAAACGCGAAAAGTTATCGAAAAATAATGTAAAGAATAAAAAAATATAAAAGAGCCCGTTAAAAAAAATATAAAACAGAAATTAATAACGTCCTACTTTAATAAAAATAAAACAGAAAAACATAAAATTTATTTTTCTTACCTTAGAACGGAAACGCGCGAAGTCTGCTCTATCAACTTTCATGAACAGTGAGAAACGTCCACCCGAGTCGGCGAACGGCGCGCGAATCAGACCCAGTGGCGGTGACGCTCTACTCCTGCGGGATGGGAGAGGCGTCCCCACCAATCTGTTGCTTCGCGCATGATCAATCCGTCACATTTCCACAGGACTCTAATACCGTGGAAACTTCTCCATGGTCTTCAATACGGGTCGAAGCCGTTAAGCTTTCGAATAAATTTGTGACCAAACATGTATTAGAAATATAGACTCGATTTAGCTTCGTTAGCACTCGCCTAGATTTTTCTTTTAAAATTTTTAGTTATAGTTATTTATAATTTGTTTTATAGTAAATATATATACTTTCGCGCGTTATTAGACTGTTAGTAGGCAGTGGTCTACGCCATTAAGTTCTTTCAATCCACCTTTCGACGATGTCTATTTGGAATAACGTGACAGATGGTGAACCCATCGCTGTCTGAGTGTCTAGCCAACAATATATACAATACATTATTTCCTATATATACAATACATTATTTACCACATTATTTGCGAATACTGAGTAACTATATAATGCTATTGTACAAAGGATGCCACGAGCCAAACACTCAGAGGTATATCCGTCAATTTTATGAAATGTAATATAAAATATTACTTTTCTATTACTTATGTTTTATAACTGCTAAACATTGTATATTGCATATAACAATATATTGTAATATTGGTCTAATATTAGACATATTTTTAAACATTTCATTTTAAAAGACATTTACCGTCGCTTTTTATTATCATACTAGTAGAAATTGAAAACAAAAATAATCGAATAATATTATTTGATTTTAAAATTAAAATCATTGCTATATTTCGCACTATTTAATAATAACTGTAAAGATTTTATATCGGTTTATTGATAAAAAATAAATAGTTGCAACGCATTATAACAGTAGCCGAGCGGTTAGGTAATCGAAATTCGAATCCTGAGTCCCGAGTTCGAACCCCAGATGGTAGGCTCGTAACAATAAGTTTTTTTTTTAAACTTATGTACGATTTACATCGTTGGCTTGGACATGTCGACTGCGACCGGCTAACCACTGGCCACGTATCACATAAAAAGTCTTCGGTGAAATGTGGGTCGAAAGGAATTAATTATCTAGACCCCAGTATTGTGAATGGAGAATACTGGGGTAGAGAGGTGTATAGAGATATTTATATATTGTTATTATAGCTGCTATGTTCCTCGAGACACTATATATTTTATTAGATATCGGCGACACAAAAGCAAAGCGTTTTGCTGTTTATAGTATGTATGTGTACTAGACGATACGTTAAGCCCCATGTTTAAGCTGAAAGTATACCCGGTGTCATGGCAGTGCGATATTAAAGCGTAAGTAAGAAAGTTTTAAAGCAAAGGGACATGACTAGAAAATTTAACTCAGTATTTGTATTTTGTTTCATATAATGTTACTTTCTTTTAAGGTTCTTTCATAGCCATAGCGCGCCGATCATACTCTCAATCAAAAAAAATGTTTTAATATCATCATTGACTGTGAATGTTCTAAATTAAATAATGTAACTCATTTTGTTATTGAAATGTCAAACGAGATTTGTGTCTCTTGATATTTTTTTAATAGAATAAATTCGTCACATAACGCTTGACTTTCATATTGTCGTTAAACTTCTCTTGTTAAAATCTCTTGTTTACAACTTTAAAAACTGTAGTGTTTTTTTCATGTGTATATTTCAGTACAGCTATATGAATGTAGTAATGTATAATATTTATCTATTATGAAACAGACTTGCTCTTTACAATCCTTTCCATCCATACGTTACCGGAAAGAAATCGCTTTTAGTGATAAGATCACCCATCGTAGTGAAAAAAAAAATGTTTGCTATTTTTGTGTCGTCTTCATTATATTTTTATTATTTCTATGCGTGCGCGTGTTAGATGTACAATAGAGATTATATTAAAAATAAAGATTACATTCAATTCTATGATCCTTCAGTCGATGTTTTATCGACTACATGAACAGAGAATACAACCACTACGTTCGCATCTGATGTCAAGAATATTTACATAATATATTGTATTTTATTCTACGTGGCTTGTGGACTATACATATCACTGATAATATATTACGATACTATGGACTTTATAAATAGAACAGTTACGTATAGTATAGTATAGTATAGTAAGTATTATAAAATATTGTAATAATAGTAATTTCAACTCAATTCGCGATGTAGACACAAACTAAGAACGCAATAAACCATCTACAATCGTCGTTTTCGAAGTTGTACATATGGGAGATGGTAATTATGCTTCTGCCGTTTAAAGTAGTCACACACGGGAGATGCCGTGGAAAGAAAGCATGTATAAAAATATAATGTTGTATAAACATATCGATTTCAAAAACATAACAATTTTAAACATAACTTCGTCTTAGTGTGGACGCGAGTTAGAAAATTATATCCAGACAGCGGAAGCGGATTTTGTTATAAGCTGCAAAATCCACAAAGCCGAAGCCGTGGCGCTGATTTTCTTCTCCGTTTCATCTTTACTTCTGCAATAAGGAGTTCTTTTTACCTATTTATGTTATCTCAACATTTTATCTGTTATATACACATTTTTAACCAACTACAAAAATAGGAAGTAGTTCTACTTCACGATTTTTAAATCTCTTTTTTTATTTAAAATGCTATAATTCTATCTTAATTCTATTCTCACCATGACACACATCCCAAGACAATCAAGAAAAATCCTCAAACTTTGTGAGCATTTGCTCTCTTATAATGTTATTGAGTTGTTTGTGTCTATGAGAAACACAAACAACTCAATTCCACATTAGGATGCTCAACTGATGATTGACGCCATTACGCTCCTGGACAGTTATAAGCTAGGCAATACGATACATACGATACATAGGCATGGGTTGATAAGAGACGAATTAATAGATTAGAAAATTTACGCTTATCGTACTCATTTTATTATCATCATCAAGACTAGTGGCTTTACCTAATGCTCAATAGACTCAAGTTAGCCTTAGCCTCCCGATGTTTGTGCCTTTTGTTTGTACTGATGTTTTTCTACAAGATGTGTATTATATCATTAAATTCCAATATTTTTTAATTTTATGCATTATTTCATTAAATATTGCAATATTTCATTAATATTATACCTACTTAAACACTTCATTTTTCCTTTGCCGAACCGTGGCATAACTTATTTCAGCATAACTTATAAGTTTTAAAATCAATAAAAAATCCGTGTTTCCATGTATTTATTATTTCATTAATAGCAACGACACAATTTTCATTAATATTGTTCATATCGTACTCTATAAATTGTAATCACTTGTTTTATGTTCCAACTAAATGCATTTTTATCAATGTATTTATAATGACTATAATTACAATGCTCTACTTTAAGTTGACAATTGCGCTGTAATTCCACCACATTACATTGTTATTAATTATATAGACAATACGTATTATACATAAATTAATAAATAATGTTTAAATATATTTATTTATTGAATAACATTCCATAAATGAATAAAAATAGCGATCATATCATTTATTACTATGAAAATGAAGGTTATAAGTTACGTGTGAAAACGGTCAAACGCTGTATAAGAAATAGTGCTACAACAGTATAACTGTAACATTTCCTGAAAATTTATTTGGTCCTTACTTATACAATTTATAACTTGGTTTACGTTTAGCTTTTACTAAGTTTGAGACAAACTCAACGTTTCCTGTAACATGAATGGGTCGGCTCGACAGCATAATACCGGATTCACTCCAGTACTATACCTACAGCTAGCCAAGTCTATTGTCTATCACACTCGTAGTTAATTATCGCAAAGATATTATGTCTATAACGATGGATTTCCGCCTGAATCTACTAACTATGATAAGGACATCTTACGCTTCTGGATTATGTTCAATGATTAAGGTAACCGAAGGTCCACTTCACTCTTTCTCGTACTCCTCTTTCTCCTCCTTACCGATTTCAAGAGCTATGCATGCGTAGGCTTTGTAGGTACTTACGTCGGTATTGTGTCTCAATCGTCAATAGACAAGGGCTACGCTAACCATCATTATGCAGTACCGCTTGTTGTTTGCCCGTCTTTTTTATAAAATAATGTAAAATCTACCGTAGTTGGTTGGAAATTTTTACATGTCTATAAGATGAACACTTCATGCGTATTTTTTTATTTGGAGTGTTCACAGAATTTGAAATTTTCAAGCAGGAACGGTCATAGATATTATACGAGTACGTTATAGGTTAATGGTAATTGGATTTCTAACGTGTTTTCTCGATAAATCACAGTTCAGTTCAGAAAAAAAATAATATTATCAAATTATGCTACGGGAAATTGTGGTCGAATTTGAAAAACAAAGACATCACGTACTGAAAAAATACACCACTGTACACACCTCCTAAATTTTAAGTTACTTGTTTCTTTAATAAATTAAGGTCCATAATTTGTTTTAAAGTTTATTTTAAGCTATTATTTCAATATTTCGAACACTTCATAATAATATGCATGTATTTTATTATTAATCTACAGAAAAATCTGTAAAAACTACAAGTTATGTCACGGTGCTTTGAAGGTCAGGAGTTGCATGCCAACTCTGTTAATTTCTTAAGCTCTTTTTTTATTAATGATAAAATCTAACTATAAGAAATAAAACAATGAGTAATTATTATGAATGTACGTTAAATGAGGTATAAATGCATGTGAGCAATTTATAAAAGCATAATTAATTAAAAATATAACATATAGGTGAATACAATATTTTTTACGATATCAATGTGTAAATACTTAAACAATTTTTCGAAAAATTATGTCTACAAATCTTCCTGTAAGAATTTTTCTTCCGTAAAACAAAGTTGTTAGTACCTACATCTAAAGTACGTCGAATTTCAAGACGATTAAAGTGGTATTTCGCAAATTCGTCAATTTATAATTTCAAATGCAAAGTATGTGAACCTGTACAAATTTTAATTGTACAAATATTACAAATTTTAAAAGTCACGATAGCCGAGTGGTTGAGTGGTCCGAATTTCGAGTCGAGAGACCCGAGTTCGATCCCCAGGTGGCAGGCTCGTACCAATGGGATTTTCAAAAACTTATGTGCGAAATATATCGTTGGCTTGGACATAAAGACGGCGACGGGCTCACCACCTTTCACTTTGTCCGGAAAATATCTTCGGTGGAAGGTGGGTCGAAGGGACTTAATTGTCTAGACGAGACCTCTGTCTACCCCATTGTTGGGAATTGCGTGAAGATATTTATTAAATATTACAAAAATCTTGATAAATCGACGCGTTATTATATATATATATATATATATATATATATATATATATATATATATATATATATATATATATATATATATATATATATATATATATATATAACATACAAAGCTACACATCTATATATCTACTTATCTAATATGATTATCTTTCATTTAACAATTTTAAAATGATATCCAAAATAAAAAAATAAAGTATATTGTGCAATCACGCACATTATTCAGTCAAAAAATATCCCGTGTTGGTTAACTGGTTGGTGATAAGATACACCGACGTACCTACATTGAGATTTACATATCAATATCCATAAATGAAGCAAAAATTTTAGGTTTAAATTATTTTAAAAAATATAAACATACATTAAAAATGAAATATTAAAATGAAAGTAAGTAATCGTAAATGCATAGTGGCTTTCCGCCGGCGGCTTATTTCGCGGAGACTGAGAGAAAATGAATAAATTTTATATTGTAATATTGATTACCTACTGCTACATATTGAAAAATATTAATTTTCGCATTTCTGAGTCTGTAAATTATATATTTAATTTACAAAGGAAAATATAAAATGGTGCAATAGATACCTAAAAGTAACGATAGCCGAGTGGTTGGGTGGACGGAATTCGAATCGATAGAACCGAGTTCGAACCCCAGGTGGCAGGCTCGTGCCAATGGTTTTTTTCAAAAACCTATGTACGGTTCATATCGTTAGCTTGGACGTAAAGACGGCGACGAGCTCACCAATTATCACGTTATTCCAAAAATATCTTCGGTGAAAGGTGGGATGAAATATTTAACCGTCGAGACCTCTGTCTACCCCTGTATTGGGAATGGCGTGAAGATTATATAATAGATAGCTACATTTTTCCTTCTTTCAGCACTTAAATAACCAAAGGTAAGAAAGGAGATTTAGGGGGACACGCTTTTCGCCACAAGGATGATGCTGGCACTTAATTATCATACACCTGACTTGCTTTAAATAATTTGATTAGCATCTAGGCAGCTCGGCATAATTAGTTTTAGCTGTAATATGGATCTGATCCTAAGCAAATTCTATTTGTGAAATTAATTATTTCGTATTTATGCTTCATTAACAACCAAATTCAATTGCGTACCTATTGCCAACTAAATTATATGGAATATATTGCTATAGCAAAATGAACTCGTCTACAATTTATAACAAATATCTAACTTAAGATTTAATTATATTTTATACAAATATATGTTTCAATATATCTGTAACAAATATTTACAACAAAAAATAGGGGTTTTAAATGGACAAACTCCAGATGGTCCTACCCCCTATATCAATATATTATAATTGAAGAAATATATAAATAGTTAATATAACACGTACGTACCTTGCGTGTGTTCAAACATATGCGCGCGGGCACGCTAGCGTGTTTGTGTGTTTTGTGTGTGTGTGTGTGTGTCTGTGCGTGCGTGTGTGTGTGTGTGTGTGTGTGTGTGTTTATGTTGTGTGTTGTGTGTATGTGTGTGTGTGTGTGTGTGTGTGTGTGTGTGTGTGTGTGTGTGTTGTGTGTGTGTGTGTGTGTGTGTGTTTTGTGTGTGTGTTTTGTGTGTGTGTGTGTGTGTGTGTGTGTGTGTGTGTATATTTTGTATATGTGTGTGTGTGTTCAGCTTCCGTAGAAAATGGGCTAAAAGACTTCATGTCGAAATTATATCTATTAAAAGATATTTATATTACATGTAAATTACTCGAAATATATCGGACTTCGTCTAAGAAATAGATTAAATTGTTATCGGAAACAAATTCTTAGCGTAATTTGGATATTCACAATCAATAAACTCTGTACAATAAATTTGATTCATTTTCATAGAGCTTTATAGTTATTATTTTTAAATAGAAAATCTAGATAGGTTCGCCACCTCTCAATTAACTTTGGGACTACGTCCCAAATAGTTAATGAAGTGGATAGAAATTACTTAATTGTCTACACCTCTGTCTACCTCACTATTGGGAATATGCGTGAAGATAGTAAGTATTGGCTATTAATGATTTGGAAAGTAGCCTTTAAAATGGAATTTAAAACAACCAAAGTACCACAAACACACAGACCCGAGAAAATGTAGAAAAGTATTTTCTACATACATCCACAACTTCGGAGCTAGTAACAGTATGAAAATATATATACGTCACTCGTCCACAGAGGTCGTAAATCATTATAATAACACTTTTGATATTTTTTTCTTTAACAAATTTGTTAAACCTGTTAATACGCAGGCTTTGCGAATTTACTACGATTCTAGACTAAGACATGAAGGCGTTGCTTACTCTATGGACTTGTAACTTTCAATACATGAATAATTTTTATTAATTACATACCATTTACGTGGTATTTGTGTGTCGTGGTTTTTAAGAAAAGCGTGTTACATTAATATAGCTTGGCTTCGAAGCCAACCACAGCAGTAAAAGAACAAAAAGTATGTAAAGCATTTTTTTGTTATTTTCTTCTAACTCCATTGTAATAGCCAAGCATCTGCTACTGACAAGTAAATTAAGATGCAATTACTTTGTTTTGTTAATGATCTTATGAAAACTCGACATATTTGCAAAGTTGTAATATCAATAGTATTGGGCTAGATTACATGTTCGTATGTGATTATTTGTATATATCTTATTAGTATACAGAATTTTATAAATTTATGTATACTGGTTATTTAGGTTTGTATCATTTCTTATAGCTTATATTCATACGTGTGCAATAAATTGGAATGTAACTACCTACCTGTCGGTCTGTCGATCTGTTACGCTTTTACGACTACACCGATTTTAATGAAATTACGTAAAGAGCTGGCTTAAACTCTGGGTAGTCCCCCAGGGTTTCGCCTCGTGTTTGGGCGAATCTGCTGTCAACGACTAATCGAGTCATACATTAAAATCTTCTTTTTATTTTTATTTATTTTATGAGTATTTTCATATCTAACAGTGGTAGCCTAATGGTCAGGTTGCTTCCTAAAAAAATGTCATAGTAAGCGCAACCGGGTAGCAGCCACAAGCTGACCACCCCACATTTTAACAATAATTTCTTTGTTGAATTAACGATGGGATGGATAACGGAAAATATGCTAAGAAATTCTGCACGTTAAAGTCAAATAGCCAAGTGGTTGGGTGATCAGAATACGAGTCAAGAGACCCAAGTTCGGTCCCAAAGTGGTAGGCTAGTACCAATGATTTTATTCAAAACTCGCGTACATTAATATCATTGGCTTGGACTTAAAGATAGAGACAGGCTCACCGCCTGTCACGATGTCCCCAAAAATTTCTTTCTTGCAAAGTAGGTCGTAGGAAAAGCTTAAACATATTTTTAGTCTGCATATAGGTGACAGGTATAATTATAATTTAAAAAGAATATTAAGTTTTTTAAGAAATACTAAATAAACTTTCCTGTATCCAATCTCATTCTATGTGTATTTCAAAGAAGATAATTGTTTGTTGCCTGCTTTATATTTTAAGTATAGTCAGTAATAGTCAGTTTATATTTTAAGTAAATTTATATAAAATTGCCAATGTAAGTAGAATAAAATATAAAAGGCATTTGAAGACATAAATTTCATTGTTATATTTGTAATTAACCTACACCTACATACTTTCCATCGTGGTTGAATTCATCATCGTATAATAGAAAGTAAATATTGCTCGAACAGTTAAACAATTCTTGTTACGGTTCGAAGGGGTATTAAAATAGCTTCTGTTTTGAATTCTTGTAATTAAAATGGCTGACTAAAAAACGTACTTATCTTTTTGTTTTTACGAGTACCAAGTTACTAATTAATCATTCATTTATCGTTTATTTTCTATGCGGTGTTTTAATTTACCACCACTTTTCCGAATGAATGTGATAATTAGTACCAATTATTATCCTATACCCGTTTTGGTCTCATATTTTTTTTGAGATGGTCGACTATCGATGTTCGTTGATAGGCAACTGCATCCAAGGTGTAAGGTGCCAAAGTCGCTGCTAAAAATAATGAACCCGGTAATTCATCTGAAGTTTACAGGAAAACAAAAAAAGTTCTTGCTTATAAATTTCGTACCTCTCCATGTGAGTTCGATTCGCACGTTATTTGTTTACGTTCGTACATTGTACGTGTTCATGCCTAATCATCAAATAAAAGCTTCTAAGGACGCATTGTGACGAATCTATTTCCAGCATTAAAGTACAAAATACCTGCTATGAAAGTATACGCCAATCAATATAAAACAATTATTCATACTTCCATATTTTTCTACCACTCTAAATTTGTAATAAATATTGTGCATAAATTTTGTAACAATATTATACGAGTAAATGCTAATGTTACGTTGGTTGTTTGTTTCGCTTACACCAAACCAATTTCGATGACATTTGGTATAAGGATGTAAGAATTAGTTAATTTTTGTCAATAAATATATTCATTAACCTATAAACGACATCCACGAAGGCCGTTCTACTGACAACACCCAGTAGGTCTATAATTAGAAGATGATTTTGCCGAAAAGTTTTTTCCTTCTTCTTTTTCATAGAGCCGTAACCGTAATAAAAAGTTTGTATTTTAAGTATCGAATTATCCAAATGAATACTTTAAAATGAACATGACAAATACAATGTTTTATACAATTTGCAGCTCTCTATTTAATCGAAAATTCGTTGAGTACGTTAACAATGTAATTAAGTGATGTAATGCATTCAAATTCATGGTATCGGGGTTATTACCTAACTCTCATCGAGAATAGTTAAACAATCTGTGAAAATAAATTCTATTCATGAGCACATAGAACAAGTGCTTTAGATAGTTACTTTGGGTATGAGTGTTTGTAATGTTGTCCCTATCTATGTATTTATTGATATATAAATACAAAATATTTGCCGAACATTAGAGTAATTTTGGTAATAACAATGTATAATTTTGCATATGTATACAAGATTAGTTTAAGTAAATGGGATAGAGTATCCAATTAGGTGTGAATAATCTCTACATCATTATCATTTTTCTATAGATTTTCCATGGATTATTAGCCAGAAATTTAATATTATTATTACTTATCTCCTTTTCTAAACTGTCAAGATAAAGACAACAGAAATAATTTACTACATAATGTTGAAAAGAATTCAACATTTCTCCGTAAATCAATTCTTAACATAATAAGAAACTGTTACGTAAAATAACTTTCAAGGCTTGCCTTGAATTCTTATTCAACATTAACCTCATACATATGTACTTGTATCGGGCCTGTTAAAGTTCACAGCAGAACTTAGCCATAGTCTTTCTTATGGGAAGATTTGCCACAATCGCCACATTTATCAAGCGGTTTGGCGATCGCAGTACCAGAAACTTCGCACCATAGATACTGCTGTCAATCACAGATCTGCTACATTTTTGGCTGGTTATTTTTTGAAATAGTTATTCCGCCATCTCCTGGCTGACAATGAAATTTCCAAGACTTTTTGTCCTATTCGCCTTTATCTGTTGCTTATGGTACATATGACGTAAGGAAAATGTGTGTATATAAAAATAAGTATGATAAGAAAAAAAAAATCCTTTAAAACAACACTACTTACACTAACAATTTAAAAGTTTAGAAATCAGGATCGCACAGGTTCTTCGCAACTACTATGAAATGGAAGCGGAAGCTGTCACGAGTTATAATTAATGGCTTGAAATATAAGAGATCCTTTCCTTGTCAAGATGAGGTCTGAATGCTATAACATTTTCACCATATGTATGTATGTACATGTTATCTGTGCGTGTGTACATGGTACCTGATTAATTCGAATTGAATAATAATTGAATAATATATCGAATATCGGTGAATAATATAACACCCTCTCTTCCCGTAGGTGAAGATGGTGGAATAACCATCTAGAAAAATTCCAGATTGAAATTACATAGAATGGTAACGGGCTTCTACGCTGCTTGTTGGCTGGTGGTCGGCAATCTGCTTGCCCAGCGTGTCGATTATGGTAAATCCTTCTTAAAGGCCTGGACTGCACCAAACTTTTACAGGTCGTTAAGGAATAAATAAAGTAAATTACGTTCTAAATACTTTATATTATTATTAACATAAATGTTAAGTATATATGGTAAGCTCAAATCTAATACTGTCAATTAACTTTGTACTTGAGGTATGTGACCTGTAGTTAAGCCTATCGCCGCTATCTGTCTTATCTTCAATAATATGATGTCACTACGCATCGGGGATTCAATGATCTTATCTTTGACAATATTGTGTCATATTAATTAATCGATTTTAGATTGTCAATTTTGTAGATACTAAAATTAAAATCTTATATATTGAATCAGCGTAGTATGTATTAAAATATTTTCACGCCATTTCCAATACCGGGGTAAATAGAGGTCTAGACAATTAAGTGTTTGGACCCAGCGTTCTCCGAAGACATATTAAATGACATAATATAGGACTGTCGGAAGAATTATGGTTTAAGATGATTTATTACTCAGCAAGAATACAAACAATTCTCTTTTTAGATAAATACACAAAAAATACAAATAACTTAAGCTAGAAGCTTAAGGTACTTATTCAATATATGTTTGAAGTCAAAGTCAAAGACTCAAAACAATAAACCGCGAGAAATTTTGGTAACGAGATGACAATCATTATGCATGATTGAAAGGTAATATTTATCATTAACTTTTTTTTACATTTACCTAGAACTGTAGGTATGAAAGTTCTAGTTAGAAAAAAGGAACTATTTTATTACGTGACGTAATCCAATTGCAATTAAAATGAATTAATGCCTCTTTTTTTTCCTCAGGATTTATTTTATTATCTATAACCATATACCGTATTAACATAATGTCTGTCAAACTCCACAGCACGATATAGGCCTTCACCTATAAGAATGATTTCCACATTCGTCACGGCTATAAAGCTTGCGCATAAAACTAAAAAGCTCATATTTATCTTGGTTCTGGATTAATAGGTACAGCTATGCTGTGTTATGTAATTTTTCTTTTAACTAGTGTATTTTTCTTCAACACAGCCAGTGTTTACGTACAAAACGAATAAAATTTACCAAACATGTATTTAGAAACTAAACGGGCGGTATGCATCATGCAATCACATAAGGTTCCATTTATTATGAACGAATACTGCGTAAAATTAAAGCTATTAAATATCGTGTTATGAAACTTTCTAGAAACGTAAACATTGAACTGCATACTAGTTCACAAAGTGATAAATAACTCTTTATGACCTTTAAAGTCACTCAATTGGCAGCCCTTGTGAATAGATTAAATCAAATAAAAAGTTCAATAAACTATTGCATGGGAAGGAAAGCTATAAAAATTGTCGTACCTTGGAATTCATAAGAACATACAACTTTTCTAGAAAAAAAAAACAACTGAACAAAATCTTAATTCAAAATTGATGATTATCTCTATGAAAAAACCAATCAGAAGTCCTTGGAGTAAACAGTGGGCTCGTGGCTAGGATTATACATAGGCAAGGGTTTCATTGCTATTTTATATTTAACTAGCTTTTCGCCTGCTGCTCCGCCCGTGAACGTGTAAGGTGAACTACTGGAAATGGCTTTTGTAGGTAATTTATAATATTAGAAGTGAAATTACCATAAAAACTGAAGAATTTCCTATACAAACTTTCGTCTTCTTATAATCTAACTCGGTGCTAAATTCGACTTTGGAGGTATAGGCATATATTATTACACATTAATTTATTATATCGAAAAAAGACTTTCGAATTGCAATCTCGTTCATAAAATACATTTCGGGCAAAAACAAACCCTTTTTCATTTATTTTTTATAAAAAAAAGACATAGCTCATTTTTATCTATACTTATTTTAAAATCATAAGCAAATTATCATTAGTCTCAAAAAGTATACATTGCATGCAAAGGACTTTTGCAGACCGCTATGTATACATACATAATAAAATTAATAAGTTTTCTTGTATTTACGCGAGTACTACACATTTAAAATAAAACGATTTTCGGATTTTATCGAGTTTTTACTTAGTTTGTCCCCCCGTGACCACGGTTGCTGTAAAGCATCCGAAACGTCGGGAAATAAAAATAGTTTGTAAAAACTAATTAAAAAACGCGATAAAATCCGAAAATCGTTTTATTTTAAAATTAATAAGTCTTAAATTATTTTACATTCATGTGTATAGTTCTACTGGACTTCTTTCTCTTTCTATTATAGATACTGGCATTATTTTATAAAACTGAATTTTATTGTCCAATTTTTATTGATGTTAAAGCATATAAGTTATGTTGAACTTTTTGGTTATTAAATGAAACTCAGCTAGTCAGTGACAGTTGCAGTTAAAAATAAAATTCTTTTTAATTTAATAACTGAATTGAGTATTCAAATTAAATGAAAAGCATGAGTCGCGCCGCATCATCAAACTGCAGAAGTTAATACTTCATATCATTGTCGAAATTTATTATCTTTAATCCAGTTCCGATAAGCACATTCACGATATTTCGGCGCAAGTCTATTCAGCTCAACCTTAACCAGCTGAATCTTTTTTATTTATTTATTTATTTAGGATTAATTTACGATTGATAAGCGGTCACGATAGCTACGTGGTTGAGTGATCGGAATTAGAGTCTAGAGACCCGAGTTTGATCCCGAAGGCATAAAACTCATTATATACGTGGATATAACGACGGTGACGAGCTCACAACCTGTGTGGGACACACATGGCCATCTCCTGTAAAAAAGTATTATATTTAATGTTATATTTAACTCATATGTACAACATGAGTTAAATATAAGTTAAACATATCAAATATCATTAGTATCATTAGGAGTTACGGCGGTTAACCTATTAGCGTAAACGTACATCATGACTCGGAAGTTTTTTAACGTTAATATCGTATTATGTATGAAGTTATGTATAGAGATGTATACAAGTTGCAATTTAACTAACCTTTAAGCTATTCCAGCTGGAATCATGCTACCTAAACCATTAAAAATTTATAAGTATATCACAGCTGTCTTTTGCTACCATAAAAGTCACGATAGCCGAGTGGTTGGGTGGTCGGAATTTCAAGTCAAGAGACCCGAGTTGGATACCCAGGTTGCAGGCTCGTACCAATAATATTTTTCAAAAACTTATGTACGAATTATATCGTGGGCTTAGACATTGAGACATCAATGAGCTCACCGCCCGTCACGTTGTCTCATAAAATCTCCAGTGGAAGGTGGGTCGAAACGACCTAATTGTCTACACTCATACCAATGGGTTTTTCAAAAACTTATGTACTAATTATATCGTTGACTTAAACATAAAGACGGCGACGGGCTCACCACATGTCACGTTGTCCCGAAAATATCTTCAGTGGAAGGTGGGTCAAAGGGACTTAATTGTATAGACTAGACCTCTGTCTACCCTTGTATTGGGTATTGCGTGAAGATACTTTTTTATGGTATAAATATAATGTAAACTATAAAAATGTACCGTATTCGTGATAGCGGAAGCTTACGCATAGCTCTAGGAATCCGATAAGGAGAGTCGATTTATCAACCACGACGGTGACATCTTGGAAGCATCGCTGACGAGTAAGGCCTCTACGGGCTTTCGTGCCAAAAGTATCGACAAACTCGTCACGACTTAGCAATGGAAAATATCGCTGTACTGTAATATCGATCTTCCTTTCATGTAGGATTATTTGGTTGTGTGACAAATACAAAAAATGCAAATTAATTACTCCTTTCATATCCTTTTATTTATTGATGAAAAATGTATTATGAAAGGTTTTAATAGAATAGTTATTTCATTAATTTATGTATTTTATTTGTTTTATGATAATAATTTGTAAATTGTTCGTGCCAACAGTATTGTGTGACCCAAATTAACTATGGAATTACAATATAAACTGAAATATGAACTGATAATATTAACTGAACACTAAGCTTACGCTAATTAATTAGATTACTCTCAGAACTTTTTGAATATCAGAGATAATCTATGGCTGTTCCTAAGTCACTTGACATAAGCCTAATAAGCCTAAATGAAGAGCCTTTTTATAAACCGAATTTCATACCGAATTTCGATCATATCCGTATGTTACTAACATTTTAAGAAGGCATATCTGATAATTTTGCAATATTTAGATTATCCAATGTAGAACTTTATACAAATAGAGTAGTTTCGGGTACAGAAAAAATACCATAATTGTATAATGAATACGATACATTAATCTGCCACATACAAGTGTAAAATCAATAGCCCTCCTGCTCTAATGTCATTTGCATGTGAACTGGAAATTTCATGTTGGAAATCTAGTAGTAAACTTTCTAGTTCAGACCTGCGTCTGAACTTGTGCTGTTTCAGAACTGTCCCAAGTTCGTGTAACGATTAACATGGCGACCATGAAAAGTATGTCTATTGGTTTATTTTTTCAAAAGAGTCTCTAGTAGGTTCAACAACAAATACAAGAGCAATTTCAATTAAACCATTATAATTAAATAACTATGTTATATTCTTATCTTCACGCCATTCCTAATACAGGGATAGACAGAGATAATTCTTTTTGTCCTTACACCGAAATTTATAGTTAGGACTACGTGACACGTGATGAGCCCGTCACCGTTTGGATGTCCAAGTCAACGATGTAAATCGTACAAAAGTTTTTGAAAACACCTTGGGGATCGAACTCGGGTCTCAAATTTACATCACCCAAACACTCGGTTATCATGACTAAGTTATGTTCGTAAGGTATGTTATATAAAAAGACATTCTTCTCGTAAAACGACGTACACTTGGACCCTCCCTGGACCTCCTCGTAGCGGGTGTAATTATTCTTTAATCTCTCTAAAAGAAGATTAAAGAGAAAATCTTTACCGAGGAATAGGCGTTTGGAGCTAATACTTTTTTTCAATTTAAGTCTCGCATGGTTTTGCTAATATTAAAAAAGTATTCATCTCATATTCAAATTAAAAGTAGTAGTAACAATTAAAAGTTAGTCATTTTCGTTTGCCTTTTACTTTAAATATTTTGATATTTAAAAAAAAACCGCCCACGCTTCGTCTGAGAATGATTTGGACAAAGGTACTGTTTCCAAATGATTTAATTTAAAAACATTAGAAAAGCGAAAGCTATTAAATGAAAAGAAACATAATACACTATTTTGTCTAAAATTAACAATTTTCTTTAAAACCATCACTTGTCACCATCACAGACATATGTATATCTTCACGCCATTCCCAATACATGGGTAGACAGAGGTCTAGACCAGACAATGATGTCTCTTCGACCCACCTTCCACCTATATTTATGATATTTTGGGACAACGTGACTGGTAGTGAGACCGTTGCTGTCTTTATGTCCAAGCCAACGATATGAATCGTACATAGATTTTTTGAAAAAAAAACCTTCTCTCTCGACTCAAATTCCGAGCACCCAACCACTCGGCTACTTTTGAGACTAGAAGAATTTGAAAAGTTATCGAAATCAATACCTTTTATAAACCTATGATAATCTAAATACTAAAATAAATTACAATCTTTATCGCGGTAGAAATGTATAAATTGATATAATATACTATTTTTGTCTTAGAATTAATAAATAATGCCTGATAAAAGCTATCCCGACACGCCAGCATGTAACCTGTTTAAAAAAAGTCAAAATCGTTTACATAGTTTTGGAGCTCATCGTGAGCAACATCGTGACACGATAACTATACATAATAGTTGTTATAATATTAACTCGTTTAAAGTAATAACATTTGTTATTTAATGAAACTTGTGTGGTTACAGCGTAAGAATATACCTCCTTCTTTCTTAAGAGAGTCGTAAGAGGCGACTAAGCGAAAAACATTGAGAATTCTATCAGCAGACCGGTGATAGGCAGCGACAAAGGTAACTTTTGAACATGAACATGAATCTGTTTGCAAAGCGGGCGTTTATGGAAAATGCAGTATGGGAATGCCTGCATGGCCGTATGGGAGAGGCCTGTATCCAGGAATGAAGCCCATTTACATGCCAATTTACAGGCCATAGTGATTTTGATTAATCGATTGAATTGTTGTGGAACTTCGCGTGTAATGAAAAGTATATATTGCAACAGGCGGATGATGCTGTTTCTATAAATAACTGTAATAGTTTCGCGCGAGCTGAGCAATTAATAAGTGTCTGTTTGTATACATATTATTAAATTGCCCAATATTTAACTTTGTCGGATTATTCACTGAACTTTTAACCTAAAACTTTTGTATTGATAGTAATCAATTGAAGTAATAAAACGAAGTTATCTCAATATTTTTTTGTCGACCTCCATGGACGAGTAGCGTAAACAGCGGTTTTCAACACGGGATCTCGAGATGGCGACCATCTCGAGATCCCGGGTTCGATTCCCGATCGGTTCAATGTAGAAAAACCACTTTTTCTACATTTTCTCGGGTCCGGGTGTTTGTGGTGCCTTCGTTGTTTCCGATTCCCATACCTCAAGTGCTTTAGCATCTTATATTGGGATCGAAGCAAAGTATGTGACGTTGTCCCTATCTATATATGTACAGGGTGGGCCATGAATTAGTTAACATTTGAAAAAATCGTATAAAAAACCATTTAACATATTTTAGAAATCATTTATTTACGCTAATTAGTTGTAATTTATTTTTTTTAAATTATTTCGTCTAAATGACCACCGTTTCGGTTTTTGCACTCATCAAAGCGAGTCCTGAAGTTTGACGCAGTGTATTCGGTTTATTAATGTAGACACGACTCTTTAAATAACCCCATAAAAAGAAGTCTGCTGGGGATAGATCTGGACTTCTAGGTGGCCATGGGATGTCACCCCGTCTGGATATCAGCTTTTGCGGAAACATGTCTTTGACCACCGGCAAGGACTCGTTCGATGTGTGACACGTGGAACCATCTTGTTGAAACCATGTGTTACGAATATAGCCAGCAAATTCCAGTAGCAAGCTAAGAACTCCCGTAACATTTTCACATACTCGGCAGAATTAACAGTAACTGAAAGGCCTCGAGAATCTTCAAAAAAATAAGGTCCGATGATTCCTTTTGCTGAAATTGCAGCCCAACAGTTACCTTAGGAGAGTGAAGTGGCCTCTCATGTTTGGCTTTAGGATTTTCGCGGCTCCAATACCTGCAATTCTGTTTGTTTACATGTCCATTTAGGTGGAAATGGGCTTCGTCAGAAAATACGATGTTGTGAAAATTACTGAAACGAGTTAACATTGTTTCGGCATATGACTTACGCAAATTTAAATCATTAGGGTTTAGTTCTTGCACTAGCTGGATCTTATATGAATGTAATTTCATATCTAATTTCAAAATGCGGCGTAATGATGTGCGGGATAATCCTAATTCAGCCGAACGTTTGCGTGTCGATAATCATGTTCTCTTCGCTCCGTGAAGTCCGTGGGCCGGCGGTTTGTTTCACATTTAGTGTAGATACCGTCTCTTCGAACTTCTTCACCCATTTCTTTATTAAAGGAGCACTTGGACGCTGACTTAAGTCGTGTAAACCATATTCAACGCGGAATAAGCGTCTCACAGTAATGAGCGAAAAGTCGTTTAAATAAAACTGTTTCACGCAGTAAGCGCGTTGCGGCCCCGTGAAGCGATCCATTGCGACTAAATTTCCAAGAAGCAAGCTAATGCCCCAGCCCGCGCCCGCGTTCCGCGCCGCAATAGTTTGCGCGGTAAGTTACATTTAAATGTTAACGAATTCTTGGCCCACCCTGTATTTATATAAATATCGATGTACGATTGTGGTGAGTAATTAGCTGCTGAATGAAATGTAATACTGATTTCTGTTTTTTAACCCCATTATAAACCAATTGTAGCCATTATAAACTAATTATAGCCATAAACAACTGATTATTTTCTCGCTTAAAGATTAACTATAACCCCCTACTAGGAAATTTTGCTAAGAACACTTTGCCACGAGGAGAAGGCTCGTTCTGGCAATCGCAGTGTTGGACGTCCCCCCACAAGATGGAGTGTCGACCTGCACAACATTGCGGGAAGTCGATGGATGCAGGTGGCTCGGGATCGTTCTCTATGGAAATCATTGGGGGAGGCCTATGTTCAGCAGTGGACTGCTGACAGGCTGTAAAGAAGAAGAAGAAAGAAGAAGAGGAGAAGGCACTTATGATAATTTTAATCTTCTGTTTTAAAATATAGATTAATAAATAGTTGTTCCGTTCTGTGAAAACATTTAAAATACTACAGATTATGTAATAATCTGATCGTCCCTTATCCCTAACTCTCCAACGAAATAAGATGTAAACTTAAATCTACGTTATATTTATGGACACATTTTCATTATATCTACCCATGAACTTATGACGCATTCATGGCTAAACTCGGGAAAATATTTTGCTAACATTTAAATAATTGTTTGTTACTACGTTCTATATGACGTATCAAGGAGAAAGGGAGAGATGCTTTGATACTTAATATTCCGTTCCACTTCCGTTCAAATTATACATAACTCGTTGCTTTCATTAAGAGTTATTGTTTCGTTATCTACAAAAAGTACTAAAACAAAAACAACAACAGAGTCAAAGTACATGAACATAATATGTTATCAGATATTATTATGCAAGATGTTTTCACGGTAAACTGTTTATTATACTTTTTTTTAAATGAGCACCGTTTTCTTTTTTAATAAATAGAATTTATTAGAATTCCTTCGTCTAATATGATTATAAGACGACTGGCAAATCATATTTTAGAACAGCGCGAGTTGTGTTGTTTTTTGAACACAACATTGCACGTATTAAAAAGTTTCATCTAGTTTATTAAATTCGTGAGTCTTATTTCACGAGAAACGTGGCTGGTAATACGAGGGTTTCTGCATTAACTGTATTAAATATTACCCGCTGTGCTTAATACTGTTTGATACTGACATGTTTTGCATACGTTAGTTGCGACCATTCCGGAACGAAAATTGATTATAAAGTGTTGTAACCTAGTTTGGTCGCAGAGGATATTCTTTTTTTTTATTTTCATTACACTATGTTGCTTCATATATTCAATTCAGAGAATTTTACTACTACTGGGGCCTTGCGAAGATTTCTCATTGCTTAACTTCTATTTCTTAATTAAATTCATAATTTTTGGTTTTTTCGCCACATGTAATTAAATCCTTCTTTTTGTCTTCTACTTTGTAACCTATTAAATTTGCTATAAAGAACGGTCTTCCGTCACCAGCAATGATCGATTCCCTGCAATATTTTATTGGAGGCCGCCTACTTTGCATTTACCCTTATACAGTTGCCTCTAGTGGACCCAACTTTGATCAGTTCTTTGTGTTATGTTACCGGACCATTGCTGAATTCAGAGAAATTAAATACTTGACATTTCTATAATGTGTCTTTTTCCGACAAAGAATCGTATAGTGTGAAAACAATTGGAAGATATTATGGTACAACTAAATATTCAGTTGAGGAACTATAATTAAATTATGTGAATAAACTAAAGAGAAAAAAGATTTTAAAATTTCAATTGACACGGGCGGGATTCGAACCCACGACCTTCGCCGATCCGTGGCAACGTTCTTACCTTCGTGCCACCGTGTCTTACACGCATCAATTGAAATTTTAAATTTATATTCCCTTTTCTTTACTTGTGCCTTGCTTTTGGCATCGGCGTCATCTATTATCCCTTTTGCAAGTGACAAATTGATATTCCTGACTTTTCAGTTAGGAATTATCAATAAATTAATCACACATTCTCTTTAATTTAATTAAATTAATCAGGAATTATAATTCAGGTTGTTACATTGCCAAGACTTAGTCGTTATCAAATTAAGAACAACGATACAACAGTGCTAATAGTATATGTAGCCCGTAGCCGACTTGGAAGTGGACCTGCCTTCGAATATATAATCTGTATGATGAATGATGATGAGTCATACATATTTATATCTATTTATCATTATTAATATAGTAAGTATTACTGTACCGTTAGTTGGACACTAAAACAGAGAAAGCTCACCGCCTCAGTTATCACAAATAAGCTTCGGTGATAGGTATGTCGAAAGTACTTAACTGTCTAAATCTCCTTCTACTCCTGTTCTAGGAAAATATATTAAGAAAAGTATAAGCGCAAGTCGAAAACCTGACTGAACTCAACTTGACCATATTCGAAGTAACAATTATAACAAGTGCAGTATTGGAGATACAAGTAAGCCATGTAATAGTTAGGAAAAAAGCCACCTATTCTATTCAAAAACAGTTCCACTATACGTCTCTATCTCCAGTCAATTTTGATCTTCGCCATTATTACTCCATTATAGCGCAATACGTCACATTACCCGATAAACAATCTTTAAACACTGCCCGAGGCCAAGGCCCGATAGCCCAGTTGCTAGGGAAGCCGTGCTTTTGAAACTGAGCGTTAGGAGTTCCAATCCCCTTAGTTGCAAACATTTGTGTGAATTTTTACGCTCCTGACATATATGAACATATATGAATATTTATCTATGTATGTTGTCTCAACTAGTCGGCGGAAGATGGGACTAAAAAGGGACTTAATTGTGTAGATTGTCTACCCCAGTTTTGACATATGACGATGACATAATAAGTATATGGTACCGTAGGTTTTGGATATAAAGATTTGGATATTCACTTTCAATAAACTTTGTAGAATAAATTTAATTCGAAAATCGAGATAGACTCATCAGCTCTCACATTATCTTACGGCTTCACCGAAAGATGCGGTGAAAGGACTTAATTAACTAGACCTCAGTTTAATGCAGTATTAGGAATATGCTGTAAAACAAAAAAAAACTACACCTCCAGTTAGGCTACAAGGTATAGTGGTTAACGCCAAAGCTACCAAAAAAAATATTTTGAAAACTGAACATTATGAGTCTCTTTACCATGTTCCAGTATACAATTTCAAATAATACCCGACAAATCGAATCTCAGCTGAGCAAATAACGTTTTTGTTTGTGTATAAATGTTCTACATGTTAACGTGACTAGTACTAAATTAACTAATACAGAGTAGTTAAGTGTTTATTAGAATTATTCAGAAATCGATTCTGAATTTGTATACGGATTGTAATTAAATAAAAAAACAACAATTTTAATATTCGATTGAATTACAAAAATTGGGGAAAAAACCAGTGTGCTTTTACCACAAGACACACCACACGACAAAGTAAAACTTTTTTAGTTCTATCTATATGTATCAATATGTGCGCACGAACTGCTCTCTCTGTTCCCATAGTTTGATGCAGAAAGTAGGGCCACTGCGTCTTAGATATACGAGACGTAATTGGTGAAGAGAGAAAAAGAGAAATAAAGAGACAGGGAGAAATAATTATCCTCACGTTAGCGCGCGTTTTCATTTCCATCGAATAAATTCACTACCGTGGCAAAAAAAGGTTTCACTTAAAAAAAAAGTTACTGTAATAATCCGTATATCACGTAACTTCTATACTAGGACCTCCCTTTGACAATGCATCGGTAATTATTCATTTGTGGGTATTGTCAAGACAAAGGTTTTATATCTCAAAAGGCTTGCCATTTCATCGAATAGTCCTACCATATCATCTTATAGGTGATTAGTTTGTCAATAGAGTCTTATTGCTAAAGCCAACAATACGTAAATATCATATTTCTTATTACATATGAATCATTTTAAGATAAGCTACGTCTGAATTATATTTATTCAAAATAAAAAGAAATAAGGACAATAAAGTCACCTCATTAGTTAATCGAAAAAGCTGTAAAATTTCAAATAAAGTTCATATATTATTACGCTCTAACTTTGACGGAATTAAAATGTGGTATGATTTTACATACACAGTGCTTTGATTAAATATCTTAGCAAATTCGCGCGGTTACCTCCGAGGAATACCTAACTCCGTAACATTATTTCAATATTTGCCAAAATGGCTCCATTGTCATTTTAAAAATGTAACGTTTTGCATATCAGAAATGTTTTGTAAAAGTATTTGTTTTCTCTTTTTTTACAGAAGTTTGCTATGTTTTAGTTAAAATCCAATAGCATTCGCCTAAATAGCATTTCTATGGCTATGATTGCTTCAGTCACTTATTCAGAGGTCTTTATCTAAGGATAACACAATCGCCAAATCCACCTATGGGTTTACAGTAGCTCATGGACAACCGGCAACCAACTTCAATAAAAGGTTACAAATGCTTTGTTAACCTTAAGACTAATACATGCAATGCCTTATAGCTCGTTATTACACTGGCTCTCTCTACTGTTCATACCAGAACACAACATTTGATTGCTGAAATAGATATGAGTATGGTACCGACCCAGACGGCCCAATATGTAAATTTTTTTTATAGAAAAGGGAGGCAAACGAGGAGGTGGCTCACGTGATGGTAAGTGATTACCGCTGCCCATGAACACCAGGGGGGGGGGGGCATTCTATGCCTCTGGTATTGCGACCAGAGGCATAGAATGCCCCCCTGCACTCACCAGACGAAACGCGGAAGTTTGTTAAACTTCTAGTTCACGCCGGTATTTATTCATGCAACAACAAAAGCTGATGCGTGGCTCTACAATTGTTAATTTCATTATTAAGTTTATTTAAACTTAGGCGAGAAATGTGTGTGAACGAACGTACTTAAATGTAGAGTGAGCGTGTATGTGTATTTACTCTAGGTTGTTTACTCCTTATTCTTCTTTACAGTCTATCAACATTCCACTGCATAATATAGTTCTCACCGGAAATTGCCACAAAAAGCAACTATATAAGTTAACAGAGAAGCTTCTAAATATCTCGAATGAGCAGCAGCATTTTTCTACATAACATGATTGAAAACAAAAAATGCAATCGCCAACACATTCGACGAGTATGGCAACTAGGGCAAAGTAGGGTAGAAATACAACCTCAAAAATTACTAGTTTTACTAGTTAAAGATTTAAACAGAAACATTACTCGGTGGTTTTAAAAAGTCACGATAACCGAGTGGTTAGATAGTCGGAATTTCGAGTCAAGCTTGATCCAATTAATACAAATCAAGCTTAATACAAATTTTTCCCTCATCGGTATTCGAAGCGGCGATCCTAAGATTCGAAGGCAGAATCGCTACCAACTGTGCTGTAGCTGTCTTTTATTATCTGTGTACCGTCTGATTGAAAGTAAGCAGACAATATTTATAAAAAAAAAAAAAAAAACTAAAACTCATCGTTGTATGATCACAAAACCATAAACAAATTGAATAAGACTAAAACAAACAAAAAAAACGTTAGCAAAGTTTGATAAAAAGGGAAAGTAACATATCGAGAGGAAAGACAATGATTTATAGTTCGTGCGACATGACACCGTACTTTATTAGTCGGTCTCAAATGGATTTGCGTTTCGCGCACTATAATCACGATATGCCAATATATATGTCACTTGATCCTTGTTTATGTTTATCTGGTAATAACGCCTAGCCTTTTATACTCGGAGGTATTTTGTAAGAGAGTCTATGAATGCTTATAGGAGTTCCGAATATGAGTTTAAAAAGCTTTCTAGACCTCATTATAAGCTTAAAGCTAGAGCACTCTACAGCCTAGTTCCATGATACCATGAACGGAGACTGGATTTTTAGATTTAATCTAACCATTGTATGAGGACCGATGGATAACCGAAACCGTTGGATAAACGAAGACCTCAGAAGCAGAACTAATTTAAACGACATAGCCGTAAAGATCTGCACGCTGAAATGTCAATGGGCTGGTTAAATAGTTAGGTAGTAGAATTGACAACCACTTAGGAAATAAAGTTCAACAGTGGCAGTCTGGTATAGGCAAACGCTGTTTAGGACGACTCCAAACAAGATGGAGCTTCGACTTATATATATATATGTATATATATATATATATGTATATATATATATATATATATATATATATATATATATATATATATATATATATATATATATATATATATATATATATATATATATATATATATATATATATATATATATATATATATATATATATATATATATATATATATATATATATATATATATACATATATATATATATATATATATATATATATATATATATATATATATATATATATATATATATATATATATATATATATATACATATACATATATATATATATATATATATATATATATATATATATATATATATATATATATATATATATATATATATATATATATATATATATATATATATATATATATATATATGTATATATATATATATATATATATATTGACGCCAGCAATATTCTTTAAGTCGAAGCTCCATCTTGTTTGAGTCGTCCTAAACAGCGTTTGCCTATACCAGACTGCCACTGTTGAACTTTATTTCCTAAGTGGTTGTCAATTCTACTACCTAACTATTTAACCAGCCCATTGACATTTCAGCGTGCAGATCTTTACGGCTATGTCGTATATATGTGTATATATATATATATATATATATATATATATATATATATATATATATATATATATATATATATATATATATACCTCGAAGCAGAACTAATTTAAACGATATAGCCGTAAAGATCTGCACGCTGAAATGGCAATGGGCTGGTTAAATAGTTAGGTAGTAGAATTGACAACCACTTAGGAAATAAAGTTCAACAGTGGCAGTCTGGTATGAGCAAACGCTGTTTAGGACGACTCAAACAAGATGGAGCTTCGACTATATATATATATATATATTTATATATATATATATATATATATATATATATATATATGTATATATGTATATATATATATATATATATATATATATATATATATATATATATATATATATATATATATATATATATATATATATATATATATATATATATATATATATATATATATATATATATATATATATATATATATATATATATATATATTGACGCCAGCAATATTCTTTAAGTCGAAGCTCCATCTTGTTTGAGTCGTCCTAAACAGCGTTTGCCTATACCAGACTGCCACTGTTGAACTTTATTTCCTAAGTGGTTGTCAATTCTACTACCTAACTATTTAACCAGCCCATTGACATTTCAGCGTGCAGATCTTTACGGCTATGTCGTATATATGTGTATATATATATATATATATATATATATATATATATATATATATATATATATATATATATATATACCTCGAAGCAGAACTAATTTAAACGATATAGCCGTAAAGATCTGCACGCTGAAATGGCAATGGGCTGGTTAAATAGTTAGGTAGTAGAATTGACAACCACTTGGGATAATATATATATATATATATATATGTATATATATATATATATATATATATATATATATATATATATATATATATATATATATATATATATATATATATATATATATATATATATATATATATATATATATATATATATATATATATATATATATATATATATATATATTATATTATATTATATTTCTTTACTAAGTGGTTGTCAATTCTACTACCTAACTATTTAACCAGCCCATTGCCATTTCAGCGTGCTCATCTTTACGGCAATATCGTTTAAATTAGTTCTGCTTCGGAGGTCTTCGTTACGAATTCTAACGCACAGAGAATCATGAAGCACGGCCCTTTCCACATCCCACTGAACATACCTGAGCGTGTCTACATCTATCATCGATTAACTAGAATAAATCTACGTTCAACAGTGGACTTTTGAAAGGCTGTTATATTGATGATAATGATGAAATACATAACTAATAATACACATTCCATGTAAAAATCAACAGTAACATTTTAATACTAAATATTTGAACTCTTGGTATATAAAAATCCGACGAACCGTAAATACAACGCTTACTTGGGCAACAGAGACATTGTTTTAAAGACAAGGTTTAGGTAATCGCTGAGACAAATTCGACTTGTTTGTTACGGTTTGTAAACAAGAAAAACAATCTCTTCAATATTTCGGTAACATCTGGAGACATCGTATAAGAAAAATAGAATTTATTTTAAATTTGTGATTTAATCTAATGTATAGTCACGATAGCCGAGTGGTTGGGTGGTCGGAATTTCGAGTCAATAGACCCGAATTCGATCCCCAGTTGGTAGGCTCGTACCAAAGGGTTTTTCAAAAACTTATGTACGAATATCGTTGGCTTGGACATAAAGGCGGCGACGGGCTCACCACCTGTCACGTTGTCCCGAAAATATCTTCGGTGAAAGGTGGGTCGAAGGGACTTAATTGTCTAGACTCGACCTCTGTCTACCCCTGTATTGGGAATTGCGTGAAGATATTTTTATTTTTTTTAATCTAATGTAACAGAGTTAGTAATATAGTATAACATGGTTTTTTTTTTCGACTCTAATAATATGATCCATAATTAACTTGACATTTTTATCAAATCAGAATATTTATTTATCGACATAAGAATGTACATTCTTTCATCGATACTTATTTTTAATCTACCACCGTTTCGTAATGAGGTTCCTTTAACGGAGAATAAACTGGCGAACGAAACTCCGTAGGTATCCTCTTTTTTGGTCAATATTTATTTTTACAATATAATGTATTATACAATGTAATATGATATTTTCTAGAAATAGCTTGGGAGCGATCACCTCATTCCCAGGGATTACTGTCATTAATATATTCATTTATATTATAATAACCCTTCTTATAAAGTTTTTTTTTTAATAAAATTGTTAAATATTATTTGTTACAATATTTATTTCTTTAAATATCTCTCTAAGAGATGCTCTGGAATTTGGATCATATAAAGCTCGAATGGCCCTCTTTTGTAAAACAAATACTGTTCCTATGTCAGCTGCATGACCCCATAGCAGAGTTAGTTAAAAGACCAGTGTTAGTAGTATTTAGTTAAAAGACCTACTACGACCTTAGAAAGATTTTGGGGAAAATTCATTATTATAGAGATGTTCGTATAAAATTATTGCGATGGCATTCGTTGCCGGTGCATTGTGTAGAAATTGTGCACACATCCTCGTATATGAAGGTGATGATCTTCGTCCCTTTCGACCGGGTAACGTAATTATAATGTGATTCATTGCTTGCGAAATTGTACAACATAATTTTCTACTAATATCTCATCCATAATTTTGTCACAAATAATAAAAACTTCTACCTTCTCGATGTTAAAAATTTAAGGACATTGCAAGGTAATGATTATGTTAGAACGTTGTCAGGCACCGTAAAGAGATAGATATGTGACGTTGGGTATGTTCGTGCTGACCGTTCCGTGTAAGGTCATTGCCATCACTTAAATTGCGAGTTCATAGATTAATAAGACTACAATAGATTTACCTTCTGTCTCATGATATCAGGTGATGGTGGACTTATATGAGATTAAAGGCCGCGGGGGTGCATTTACATGACGCGAGAAATTTCATGTTATCCAATTTGGAGATTGTCACACCATATATTAATTAAAATATATTTCTAGTAAAAAATAATAAAATACTATAAATATACAGTATACAAACATGCAGTAATTAATTTTTATAAAAATCAAATGGACATCGAAAATCCGCCAAAAATATTGGAGCTTTCTATATGAATACTTCATTCATTGACAGAACGAAATGAAAACATTATTAAATTTAATCGGTGCGTGCATTTGACATTCGGAATGAGTTTCGTCATAAAATATGTACCGAAAGCAAATCATGAACGCATTTATAATTCAAAAATATTCGCTTTTACATCATTCTAAAATGATTTCTCTCGTGATTAACGTATACGTGTTCCATAAAATGTACCGTGACCAAACATTTATGCCATTGGCCAAGTCAAAACAGTCAGTTATGATACTTTAAACGTAGTGAGGATACTTATTAATTTAGAGTGCTCTCACAAATCAGTAACGTAGTCTTCAAACAACTTTAATTGAAGAATTGTAATAATTAAAAATCTTCACGCCATTACTAATACAGGAATATACAGAGGCCTTTAAGTCCTTTAGACCCACCGACAGTTTTGAGACAACTTGACAGGCGGTGAGCCCGTCGCAGTCTTTATTCCTAAACCAACATTACAAATCGTACATAAGCTTTGAAAAATTCATTAGTACGAGCCCTGGGGATGGAGATTCGGGTCTTTTAACTTGAATTCCGATCACCCAACCACTTGGCTAACTTGGCTATCATGAATTATATACCTCTTACACATCAATAACGTAATCATCAAACAACTTTAATTGAAGAATTGAAAATCCATTTATTCAATTAAATATTTAGCTAAATATATCACCACTTTTTTGCCGTGTGGTACTGACCTCTCCCTGTGGTATTGATTAAGAGGGAGGGGGCTCTCTCTCTTCTCGCGAGTGTTCTAAGAGAAGACTAAGGGAAAAGCCTCGAAAATGCAATTAGCTACCGACAGACCACTTACGGGCAGCTGCTTCTAATTCGCGCAGTATCTGGTACTTCCATCGCAAAATCGCTTGCCTTTTAATGAACAGTGAGTTTCCATAGTCGCCTACGTACGTTTGGTTTCGTATTTTTTGAGTTGGTTTTACCGCATCATTTG
Source organism: Sericinus montela (assembly GCA_029286605.1). Lineage (NCBI taxonomy): Eukaryota > Metazoa > Arthropoda > Insecta > Lepidoptera > Papilionidae > Sericinus > Sericinus montela. The sequence goes on from JAGSMR010000009.1 coordinate 1,960,549, forward strand.
GTAGCCAGTGATATTTCCAAGGGTTATGATATGCCTCTTTCGACACCTACGGGATGAAAGGCGATGTTATATTCTAACACTGTAACCACACGTCACGGATAGGTATTTGTAATACACAATATTTTACACTAGACATCAAATTCACAGATGTTGCAAACATCGTCTGCTTTGACCGGACCGCAGAGCGCGGGACGCCTCTAGAGTGACATATTGTTTACGTAATGTGGAAATTCACGATGTAGAATTCATACAAGGTTGGTTTTCAGTGGAATTCTGTGAATCTGTAAAATAATTGAGTATAAATAGAAAAAATATATGTATATGCTTTTAACGGGCGAAAAGCTCGCAAGATGTTCTTATGTCGATCTGTAATTTTTTTTTATTCTGACTGCAGCGTCTAAGGTACAAAGTTTCTGGTACTGCAATCGCCAATGTGCTTGGCAAGCGCATTGGTGATTACAGTAAACCTTCCTTTACGGGATAGGGCGATGACCTTGGCTGGGTATGTTTAATGAACTTTATGCCGAACTTAAGAATTATGGTTTATGACTTATGTAAAGTAAAAACCGACGAAGAGTGACAAAGAAATTAATAAAAAAAATACCTTAATAACTAATACCAGTTTAAGTAACTCTAAGATCCTGCCTTTCCCCGTGGTACTATAACGTGGTACTATTACATACATTTTGTCTTAACTGACATTAATAAATACCACCTACATTTAAATGTTGATGTTGTATCTAAAAAAAACCATCAGCCCAATTTGAATATTTAACCACGATATAGTGATATTTAACCACGATAAAAAATTATAATTTCTTTATGTACCAAATAAACCCATAGTTTAACTCCAACTTTAACCGCTAACACATTTTCTTATTTTAAATTTGGATCGAATCTGTAATAAATAACGAGTAATTTAATATTTATGTATGTATATTTAAAATTTCCAGTGACTAGTGTATTTTGGTGGTGATTTTATTGAAATGAATAATTAATTTTATTTGTTATACAGAAAAGTTTGCTACTAATGCTCTTAACGTTTTACGCACGTTTTCAACATGCGGCATGCAATTATGTCTATTATCAGTTGTAAGTCTTAAGTATATATTCTATTAAACATGTTCCAGTTTAGTAATTCACATTGAGAAGACTTTAAATGTACATAACTACGCTCACGGGTCACAATTACATGGGTATCATAATAGGTACTAGCGTGCAAAGAGTATGTAAGTATTAAATTTGTTTTTCATACTTTTTTATAGTTTATGACTAATCTTACAACTTGCGGCCTATTGCACTATTAGACGAAATCTCTCCTTATGTGTTTCCTTATGTGTCTCTTATTATGTTACAATTTCACTCTCTGTTTCGTAATCAACTCATCTTTTAGAGCGCAGTACCAAGAGTACATAAGTAATTGATCTATTATAAAATATATAGAATAAAAATCAATTAAGTCTATAAAGTGAGCCGCGTGGAGTCGTCGTAGGAACTTAATATTCCTATACTAGCGTGAAGTAGAAGTCTAACAAACTTCTGCGTTTCGTCTGGTGAGTGCAGGTAACCGGAGGCCCATTGTGGGAGGGGGGGGGGGGCACTCTAAGGGCGGCAACGCATCTGCTATGCCTGGTATTGCGGGTGTTCAAGGGCGGCGGTATATCACTTACCATTACGTGAGCCACCTGCTCGTTTGTTGTTGTTTTTCTGTAAAAAAAAAGAACAGTGACAGCAGCGTTATGTACTGCAGTGAGCTTCTAAAGGCCACAATGTAGAGCAATTTGTATAAAACCTATGTTAAAATAAGATTAACTTTAACCCATATCAACAATTTAAATAATTGAATTTTGAAACAAGTTTACTATGAAGCTGCAAACATTGTTTATAAATTGTATCCGTATAAAGCCGGTGCGGGTCGCTTAAACCTTGATATTTAATATGTCACTTAATAATAAATAAATTTAGCTGCGAGAACTAAGTGTTTGCATAATCAAAATTCTGATTCGGGTCAGGATATCCAGGTTCGATCTGCAGGCTGTACGATTTGAATCGTTTGCTTGGCGTTTGATTTGGCTTCTAGCAAGGCGGTGACAGACTCATTAAATGTCCGGCGAAATGTGTATTGAAAAGAATAAATTGTACAGACTCATTCATTCCTCCAGTTGCTTTGCCCGATTAGAACTTTAGTTGACGGAATTCGTTACGTAGTTCGAACATATTTACTTTACGATAAAAAATATAAAGAATAAGTATGATGCTCTACTCTGCCTTTGGTACAGGCAGTTTGAAGTCATAAACGACAATAATAAAAGAAAAATAAATTAATATATTCAGAACCAACCTATATACGAAATAAAGTTAGTTGGTGGCACTACACATTTAGATGCAAACACGCCTAAACCCACCAGGGTAAGGTCTGGAAGCTATGACATTTCCGATGCAGCTTACATTGCCCAAGAACATATTTGCGTTATCTACCAAGTAAGTGATCTGTGCTTATCTTTGTTACTGAAAGAAAATTACAGTAGGCCAATATTCCTGGTATTTGATACCTGTTCCAAAGTATAACTAACTTCTGAGACACCGGAATTGGGAATGCGTGAAGAATAAAAAAAATATGGAACTTCAAGCTAGACATATTAACAAACCAATCTGATCGTTCCATCTAATTATAATGAACAATAGAAGTAATTAATCACATTATTAAAATAATCGATACAACAATTTCCATACTGACAACGCTCAAGACAATTTCGTATATCATAATCTAGACGATCGATTATAATGCAATAAACACACGTTATCAGGAAATGATAAGGAAACAGAAGCACCTCCTCTATTCCAAGAGACCGTAACAATTTTAATCAATAACTATTGGATTAGAACTTGTAAATTGTGCAACCAAGTTAATAGCTAAATCAATTAATCTAAAATACTTCGGAAAATGTATATGTAAATATGTATCTATGTAAATACATATTTATAAATATAAAAAGTCAGTAAGTCACGATAGCCGAGTTGTTGGGCGGTCGAAATTTCGAGTCGAGCGACCCGAGTTCGATCCCCAGGTGGCAGTACCAATGAGTTTTTCAAAAACTTATGTACGAATTTCATCGTTGGCTTGGACATAAAGGCGGCGACGGGCTCACCACCTGTCACGTTGTCCCGAAAGTATCTTCGGTGGAAGGTGGGTCAAAGGGACTTAATTGTCTAGACTTGACCTCTGTCTATCCCTGTATTGGGAATTGCGTGAAGATATTTAATTTTATATTTTCTTTTTATTTTTAAATATATATATATATATATATATATATATATATATATATATATATATATATATATATATATATATATATATATATATATATATATATATATATATATATATATATATATATGCGACGTGCGGTAGGATATCCATCTGTCACGTTGTAATAAATAGGCTTTATTGAGAGCTGAGTTGAACGGTTTAAATTATATAGAAATACTCTGTATTTCATTCATAATCATAAAAGTCTTTAACAGTCCACTGTGTCATATACTTATTGTACGAGAGGATCTACGATAACCATCAAGCTTGGCAAGCGGATTAACGATTGTGATCGCTGAACAGGAGATGGCCAGCAGCGTCTAACATGCTGTGCCTAAACCAGGCACTGCATCTTAGACGCTGATGGCCGTCACCGGTCTCCTGAATTTTAGTCCGCTTTTATTTATAATGGTTCTCTTACAACAACCACGGGAAGAGAGTGGGGGTAGTGCGATTCTTATACTGATATCATATGGGCAACTATCCTTACTTGTTACGTATTTACTCTCAAGTTCATATAGCATTTTTCATTAAAATTGACATATAAAAATATATGTTGATTCCAAAAATAGATTAAAGAGGTCAACCGACAAGAGCAAAACCAACTGGCCCAGAAATCCCGATATTCGTAATTTTCATTCCATTGAAATCGCTAACTTATTTAACAGGAGTGGCCATTACACCAAAATCTTTTATTTGTACGAGAAAGCCAAGAAACTAGTTTAGGATTGCCTGATTAGTCCGCAGGTTCATCTAATTATGACTATTGCAGTCTATGGGAAACTGCAAGACATGTTGAACGAAAGAGATAGCTAGACGGATCAACCCTAAAGAGTTTGAGAAAATTCTTTTCTGGAACTAAATTTGTTATAACGTACTTTTTTTTACTCTTGTCTTCCATGGAGCACAACGGCATAGATGAGGTCTAGGATAGAGCGAGTTGACTCTTGAGAAGCCTGTGTACTCGCATTTTGAAGAGGTTAAGGTTGTTTTCTTTCGGAAATACCGACGCCGGAAGAGCATTCCACTCGCTGGCCGTGCGCATTGAAAATGAGGATCGGAAGTGCATTATCCGAAAGTTAGGAATGTAAAAAAGTCCCGATAGCCGTAAGAGTAGTTGCGTGATCTAATTTCGAGTCAAGAGACCCCAGTTCGATGGCAGACTCGTACTAATAAATTTTTCAAAAACTTTTGTACTAATTACATGGTTGGCTTGGACATAAAGACGGCGACCTGTCACGTTGTCCCGAAAATATCTTCGTTGGAAGATGGGTCAAAGGGACTCAATTGTCTAGACTAGACCTCTGTCTACCCCTGTGTTGGGAATTACGTAAAGATATTTATTTATTTTATTTATTTCTAATGTCGACCAGGTGTGGGTAGTAGTCTGCAGTGTGTCTGGTAAATTTTAAAAATTCCCGATACAGGAATGTAAGAGAGAGAAAGAGTTACTGACGTCTAGACAGAAAACGAGCTCTACCATCTCTAAATTTGATAGTCTATTTAGTTTTGATAATTTTTGATGAACTTAACTTAAATTTATTAAGTAGAAATGGCAATGATAATCCTAAATAAAGAGAAACCTTATAAGGTTATAGAAGAAACCGGAAAAGAACTTTTGTAGGTTACTCGTTTGTTTACAAACTCGTTTGTTGTTGTTGAATCATCATTTACAGACGTTGTTAACAACGCTATATTTTGAATTCTTAACGTGTTGTAAAGTGATGTAGACATGCTTGTTTGAAGAGTGTTTATGATCATTTTACTTGAAGGGAAAAATGCATGAAAGGATAGCGTTCTTTTCTGTAAGGTACCCTCAGATATGAACCAATATGGTATGAGTTTATAGGTACTATACCTTGCAGCAGACTTAAAATTTACGAATGTGAATTTTAAAAATCTTAATGGTTTTTATCGGCAACTTCGTAAAACGTACCCAAACGTACATCAAAAGTTTTATCCTAATCGAATTATAATGAATCAGTTTAAACATTATACTTAGATGTCAGTTAACGTTATATTAAAGTAGCTACTCGGACGTTAAACAAAAGATTTCACAAGCGTTCAGCAAACTACCTCGCCATGACCCTGAAATGCATCCACGGTGTCCAAGCGAGTGAACCTGAAAACAATCTCGCCTATTGCGAACAACCTGTTCATATTAAAGTAACATACAATACTAAATTGCTAAGACTTATAGAGAAACCATGTTACATGATGAGATAAACATATCCCACCTGATACATTAAGACCGCGAGGACAAATTTACTTTAGGATGAGTAGAACGTGACCTTCATATCTTTCCATACGGCATGACTCATGTTAATAGTCTTTAAAATCAGAAAAAATATTTTCAAAACGCTCTAACAACGAGATCACGCGCATCGTGTTTCACCTTTATGTTATACTGTTAATCTATTATTTATTACGGTAATTGGCAAAGATCGTTCGCTGTCGGGAGTTACTGTGACACTAAGTTTTAAAAAGTACTTACTACACGTTAAGGAAAGATCGTAGCAGTTCGTAGGAGGTCGTGGAGGCTCGGAACGTTGAGAGATCGTGTTCGGGAATTGTCGGTTAAGAACAATTACCGCAAGTCCACTCGGTGCGAGTGAAAACGCGTTACTGAAGCGCGATCGAGACTCGAGGCTCGCCGGGTGATAACCGCTGATAAGCGGCGCGTCATCAGCTGGATGTCATAGCGCTAAAATGTTTGTCATCTCAAGATTCATTATGTAACTTAACCGAACTGCTCAAGAAAAATTACGAAACTGTCCATTGATTCAAACCCACCCACTCAACTTCTATGCGAGGCTCTTCGCTACTAACGATTATGCAATCGGACTTCTGCGTGCGCGCATACTTATATATTCGACGGACTTTTAGTGCTGAATTTAAAAATATTTTCACACTTTTTCCAATACTGGGGTAGGCAGAGACAATTAAGTCCTTTCGACTCACTCTTCACCGAAAACATTTTTGGACATTTTTGGGGATAGCGTCACTAGAAGTTACAAGAGCCTGTCGCCGTCTTTATGTCCCAGCCAACGATATATATTAATTGAGCATACCAGCTGGAGATCAAACTTGGGTCTTTTGACTTGAAGTCCGATCAAATATATCAGCTTATCGAAAAATGCTTATTATAAAATATTACATTTAATATATAAAAATCATATACATACAAGAACATATTACATAAACAAAACATATGTAATACACATACATAAACAAAAGGTAAATCACGCATAAATACCCAACCTAAAACTAATTTTGTAAGAATGTCGTCGTTAACTAATTAACTGCCTGTAATTAGGGTGAATGTACCTAACATTCGCTCTAATTACAGGCAGTCACAAGCCACATTATCTGACTATTTCATATAAGACCATATTCATTCATATTTTATAGGCTCACCACATATCAAATTGTCCTAAATATTCGGCATTCATTGCTTCGGAGACAGGTTTACCTCTGTATTTGGAAAATGCATGAAGAAAAAAAAATAACACATAAAAAGAAATTTGAATTGTCAACTACATACGAAATAAGCCATCACAGAAATGTGGTACTAAGTAACAAAATTTATCTTTTTTATATGAATTCGACTAATTATTTGGTATCGCAATGTGCGTGTTTTTATTTCATACTGTTAATATTACTTCATTTTAAAAATACATTTACTGTACAAATCTTTTATTTGTGTAAAAATAATATATTTTATAATATTAATAATATTTTTAAAAATAACGTATATAGCTACGAGTTAAACTTATATTATTTTATTTCATCTATAAATTTATATGCTCATTTTTTTTATTTGCCAATAATAAAACAACTAATATTAAAGTAACATTCGCGAACCACAAAAAATGTGCATTAAATGCGTTCATTTCTTAGAATACCTACGGCATTTTAGACGCTTCAATGACAATGCCGCGGTAAGTAATAACGTAATCCTCTTCTACCAATATGCAATACTTCAGTTAATTTTACTCTCAATATTACTAGTCGTATTCCCCGCAGCAATACTGATTGCAGCGTAAATCGGTATCATGGTACAAGTATTTAGCGCAGCTTTACGTAATGTTGCTGATTACTTTTTAATCTTAATGGGCGTTACGCACTAAGGAGATATTATAAATAAATTACATCTTATTTTTTAGCGAATCCTAATATATAGCTACCAATGATGTAATATTTCAAACTGGCTTCCCCTTGCGGCTTTGCCCGCGGTTTAACACTTAACGCGAAACCTTAGTGAAAAATTGTTAAGTTATGATTACAAACGGATACTTAAATTAGATTTATATGTATAGATAAATTTTGCTCGCGACTTGCAATCGTGTATTATATCGACATTTTCACGTGCTTCTTTAACTTTTGATGGTAAAGAGCAGCCTATTTTCCTGACTGGATCCCCATTTCTTCAAAATAAATTCTAAAAGGAAAATCATGCCACAAATCCCTCCTACAGAAAATATGCATTTTCTGGGAGAAAGAGAAGGCTATATGATACCCCAAATTACTTTACGGCCTGTAAAAGTCTCCTAGCTTCCCTTTTAAGGAGGAATATTTAAAAGGCTTTTCCCTCCGTCACCTCTTGAGACATCCAAGACAGGAGGTTGTGATATTCTTCCGCCGATACCACACGGCAATATAATATTCCAGGTTGTATACTATCTATTGACCAAATTATATTCAAATCGGTTCAGCAATTTTGACGTAATTGAATTACAAGTATACAAACTAACATTCATAGTAATAGAATAAGATAACACTCCACGCATTTTGATGATACTTTAATATGTTAGGGTACCTTAAAACGCACCTAACTGGTAAAATGTCTCATGGATAAGGTATCATAAGATATCTAATCTTAGAACAGAGCCAAAAAGAAGTTATAAATAAATGATAAATAAATAATTACGAATCAAATCACGTACAAAGCTTAGAAAAAGAAGTCCCAAACTAAGTGCCTGAAGGAATTTTGTCATGGAATCAAAAACAAAGGTACCACAAACACTCGAAACCCAGACATTGTAAATAAGTGGTTTTTCTGTGTTGACATATCGAGAATCGAACTTGACCTCAGAGCTGGCGATACCTTAAAAACTAGATGCTGCTTTGATATATACCTGCCTTGAAGATACGGATAGGTGATGTTGAGCTCGAATCAACTAAAACCTTACATTCGACCTTATGTTCCGTCTACACGAAATTTTAGCAGTGCCACGGAAAAGTTTTTCGAGCACCCTTTACCATCACATAGAGTGACATCACCAACATTCAATGACCTCTTCTGCTCGCAACTGGCTAAACTCGCTAAACGATAGATGTTTCGGACTCCAATTTTCCCTATCAATAATAACTTGACGTTTGCCAAGCTTCCACGAGTATAATGAAAATTCAATCCAGTTAATGTTTTATTTCGTATCTCGTCAGCCGTCAATAAAAATTACGGTAGAAATATATTTCCTAAATATTTTGGTAAAAAATAGGAGTATTGAAATATTTATGAATTGATAAATCTGATAATGTTCAGTGCACGGTAGGGCATAACTTCAGCACTTCATTTTTCTCTATGCGGCTCTTCCTCACTAATCCTCACTAATCAAACAACCCAGCAAACTTCAACAACCCTGAGATATAATTTTATAAATTACTGAATATTGTTCCTACTAACTCATAACCGGAATTTCTACAATTTCTAAGTTTTTCGGGCGGTAAGCTCTTTAAAGTTAAAAATTGCTTAAATATCTAAAAAAGGTTATGTCACCTCCCAGTGGATTGCGGGTTTACAGCCTTCCGTGTTTTCTGATAATCCAATTCTAGATATTAATCAAGTAATTAACCTTTTTTTGAATATTCAGATCATCAATTTTGAAGATTCAGTTTCCTAAAGAAATAAGTTTACATATTACACATATTAACCAGTTGTACCAGTTGTGGAAAATTGTTTTCGTTTGCATATTTTAATTTTTGTCGATTCTCCCAAAGATCCATAGCTCCAATACCACACAATTTTAAGTTTAAAATTATTAAATTATAAATTATGGACAGTAATTTAAAAATGGTATGTTTTTTTTTTCAAGGCCTACACACGGCTTATTTGTTTGTGTTGTGTTTGTTTTAATTTGGGATCCACTCTTACCATGTAGTTAATTTACGATACCATTTTTTTTATTTCACGTATTAAATAAACAAAAAAATATGTAACATTAGAATTAAAACTTATAAGAACCATACATTTACACCTTAGAAATAAAATTTGTGATATATGAAGAATTATAAATCTTGAGTCGGTCATACGCTTTCGGAAGTCCTTAAGTAATTAATTGTCGATCAAGAATAGCAGATTTATAAGCAGACAAAAATTAATAAAAAAATATGTTATCAAAACATTTGTCAAAGTTTTGACATCTATCATAACTTAGTTATCATACGCGAGGGCGATATGCACCAATTAAATCGTGATTTAGAGTTTGGTGGTTACGCTAATACCGAAAACAAAATTCAGTTACGTATATGCTTCTCTACGGAGTGCAAGTTACGAGAGAGAATAAACAATTTTTCATCATGAATAAAAGAAATAATATTTCATGAATTGCGCACCCATGCCGACGAGGGTTAGGGCGTCCCCCCAAAGCGACGCACACCAGTTCGTCCCCGTTGGTGTGGAATGCAGCGCGCAAAGCGGCGATGGGGACCGCCACCCGTCACGCACAGCCCGACACAGTGGAAGGTGGAGGACGGGGTGCAGAGTTGGAAGAGTTTTGGGAGAATGTAATAGAAGTTCTAGATTTGGTTAGGGGAATCGAAAGAATTGTTGTATGTGGTGATTTGAATGGATGGGTTGGTACCGCTCGGCCAGGGTACGAGTCGGTGCTTGGAATGTTTGGTGATAAAAGGGTTAACGATGCTGGCAAGCTTATACTGGCTGTATGCAAGGAAAAGGGTCTTCTTGTGACAAACACTATGTTTAGTCACAAGAAAATCCATAAATATACTAGAAAAAGTAGTATGATCGATTTATTCCTGGTGGATGACCGACTGCAAAAACAGGTGATGGATGACCGACTGCAAAAACAGGTGATGGATACGCGAGTGCTCAGGGGTGCTGACCTGGGAACGGATCACTAACTAGTGATTACTAGATTTAGGGGTCTGTTCGCGGATTGGCGCTACCGGACGGCGATACCAGAACCTCAGTCGGTCGGTAGTATCCGAAGCTGGAAGCTTCAGGAAGCGGACACTAGGTATAAATATCAAGCATAGATAGCCGAAATGCTTGACATCATCGATGTCAGGAAAGAATATGTGGACGAAATATGGCAGAGCCATAGGGATGGAATGGTTTGCGCAGCGGAAGACGTGTGTGGATCTGTGAAAAGAGGTAGTAGTAAAAAGAGTGATGCATGGTGGAATGACGAAGTAAAAGAAGCAGTAAATAAGAAGAAGAAAGCATGGTTAGACTACTTGGCCTCTAGTAATGATAAAGATATGAGAGAGAAGGGGAAATAAAGATACAAACTCCAGAAAGTTCACACGAAAGCATTGATTGAGGAAGTGCGTGAAAGGAGTAGAATGGAAGCAGACGAAAAGTTGTCGCACAACTTCAAGGAGAACTCCAAACTCTTCTGGAAAGAGGTTGGACGTACCCGGAGTGGTGCGACAGCCTTAAGAATGAACAAAGTGCTTTCGAGAACCAATGACGTCCTCTCAGAAAAATTGGACGTCATGCAGCGATGGAGCGAATTTTACAAAGAGAAGTATGCGTGTGATGATCTTAGTGAGGGATCAGGGCGTAACGCTGTGACTGGTACACCAGACTTGGACCTCGATGACACTGAGGTCATCAGTATGAAAGAGATTGAATGTGCGATTCGAAGTTTGAAATGTAGTAACGCTGCGGGACTAGACAAAGTTACTGCTGAAATGATCATGTATGGTGGGCCTCGCGTCTGGAACAGCTTTCATCTGCTCTGCATTTTGTGCTGGCGAACGGGTGCTGTTCCGGATGATTGCCGATCCGTGGTCATTGTGCCTTTATGTAAAGGTAAAGGTTCACATTATGACTGCGGGTGCTATCGGGCAATCAGCTTGACCAGTTTAGTAAGTAAAGTTTACTCGAAGGTTTTGACACGTAGGATGCAAGAGAAATCGGAAAGATTTCTATGGGAGACACAATGCGGATTTAGACCTGGAAGAGGATGCACGGTTCAAATGTTTTCTCTCCGCATGATCACGGAGAAGCTTCTGGCTGCTAATCAGAGGATTTTCTGTGCTTTTGTGGAGATGGTGTTGATGGTCGATAGCTAAGGGCTGTACAGTCACTTTACTGTGACTGTAAAGCCTGTGTGCGGGTAGGGCATGACCTGTCACCCATGTTTAGCATCCAATCGGGCGTTGTTGTGGTTGTGTCGTGTCTTCTTGGCTGTTCATACTGTATCTCGACAGCTGTTTACAGAAGCTGTAAGATAGTTGTTTGGGTGTGAATATATAGCGCGAAAGTTAACATTAAAAGGGGTCGAGGTAGACCCGTGGATACCGTGACGTGCATGTATGAAGAAGATGATGAATCTGAAAGAAGCGAAAGGGGATCGTGACACGGCGATCTGTTCTCTCTGGCTACCCGTCAGGGATTGTGCGTGAAGATAAGATAAGAGATTATATAAATTGCGACAGTAAGATTGAATCTACAGTAAACGGTAACTAAAAAAATTCAGTTTGGGCACTTTTTTTCGGTGGTAGTGGTAGTGGTAAAATTAATCCAGAGTAAATATCCAAGCGTAATTATACTTTGATCTTTTAGTGATTTCTAATTTCCTCTCTCACTATAAGTGAAATTTGTGATCATAGTCTATGTATAAGGAGTAATATATATATATATATATATATATATATATATATATATATATATATATATATATATATATATATATATATATATATATATATATATATATATATATATATATATATATATATATATATATATATATATATATATATATATATATATACATATATATATATATATATATATATTTATAATAAATGGATTAGTCCATTTTTGAATGAAAAATTAAATGATGTATGTAATGAAATGCAATGAAAAATGGACTAATCATTGGACTAACAGGTATTATTAAAAGGTAAAGGTAAGGTATTAAAATAAAAGTTACTTTCTTACGCGTTTAATTGATATAGTTCGAACAAATAGTATCAAAATGGTGTAGAATTTTTATGCATGTGATTATAAGGGGCCACGCTTGGCAAGCGGCTTGACGACAACAACACCAGACACCTTACATCCTTGGAGCGCCGTTATTTATAGAGAGTATGAAACCTCTTTTGAAAGTAAAATTTGATAAATTTTTAGAACATGTTAATAAACTGTATATTCTTAATTCTCATATAGCGCTTACTATTTTAAAATATTGCGTTCTTGTTCCTAAATTTACTTATTTACTCCGCTCGAGTCCAGCATGGAAATGTTCTGATTTTTAAAACAAATTGACCTTAATCTCAAAATAGCTTTGGAAAAAATTCTAAATTTATCTTTAGTCTCATCTAGCTGGACTCAAGCTACTTTGCCTGTTAGATCTGGAGGTATCGGTATAAGAGAGGTTTCAAATATTGCGCTGCCGGCTTTCCTTGCCTCCGTACACAGTGTTCATGATTTGTCACGAAAAAACCCTTAAGAATGATTTGGACGTGACCTTTGCTACCGAGGCAAGAGAAGGATGGTTACGTCTCTGTCCCGGCGAGGATATTCCACTGGAATCTAACTCACTAAAACGGTGGGATATCCCGTTGGTTCAGAATGTGCAGAAATGCTTACTGAACAATTTTCACTATGACAGAGACCGCGCCCGCTTTCTAGGTGTTTCGTCAAAGGAATCCAGTTACTGGCTACATGCTTTACCATCAAGTAACCTTGGTACATTACTAGATAACGAAAGTTTACGTATAGCTGTTGTTGATTGGGAGCATCGATTTGTCAACCACATCGATGTCCTTGTGGCAGCGACGTCGACGAGTTAGGCCTCCACGGACTTTCATGCCAAAAAAGTGCCGGCAGACTATCTCGTCACGGTTCCTTGAATGAGGTCATCCGAAGGGCTCTTGTTTCCATAAATCGGTTTTAGAGCCTTGTGGAATATTTAGGGAGGATGGTAAGAGACCCGACGGCTTGACTTTAGTCCCTTGGGAGAGAGGCAAAGCTCTTGTGTGGGACGCAACTTGCGTCGATACATTAGCGGCCTCTCATATCAAGGGTACTTCGATAAGGGCCGGGGCGGCATCAGAGGCAGCTGAATCGGGTAAATGGCGTAAATATGAGTCTTTGAAAGGAGGCTATATATTTGTTCCATTTGCCGTAGAGACAATCGGTCCGTGGGGTCCCCGCGCGATGCAGTTTCTAAAGAAATTGTATCCGCGACTTATCGTATCGCTGGTGACAAGAGGGCTGGTTCTTTTCTCGCTCAACGGTTAAGTCTAGCCATTCAACGTGGAAATGCAGCCAGCGTTCTTGGTACCATGCCACGAGGAGTAGGGCTCTACGATTATAATAGTTTTTAGTTAATAAGTATTGTAAATATTAACATAATTTTTTCTGTAAATAATACAAATTAGAAATCTGAATTTTAATATCGCTAAAACTGACATATATTTTTCACTTAAAAACTAAACTAAACCGTTTTAAATAAAACCTATTTTTGCAATCACAAGCAAATATACATAAAATAAAATTACTTTTACATCTTTAAACTTAAAATTAATTCCATATGTACACATATTAGATTTTAAACTACATATAAATAAATATCTTCACGCAATTCCCAATACAGGGGTCTAGTTTACACAATTAAGTCCCTTGGATCCACCTTCCACCTTTCAGTCGCCGTCTTTATGTCCAAGCCAACGATATAATTCGTACCTATGTTTTGAAAAACCCATTGGTACAAGCCTGCCACCTAGGGAACCAACTCGGGTTTCTTGATTCGAAATTCCGACCACCCAACCTCTCGGCAATCATAACTTAACTCGGCTATCGTGATTTTATACTGTAGTATTATAATAGTAAAGCATTATTATTATTATTTATTATTATTATTTATTTTTATCAGATATTATTTTAATGCATGAGAATAAAAAACAAAATGACATAATAAGTGAGACATTGTTTTTTATAAATAAAAAGTCCGTGTCAAAATGCCCGTTAACGCTAATCTATGAAACTTACCCGATTACAATGAAGTAACAACTATTATTTGCATATATGTGCCAGCTATGTTAAACTAGAGGCAGAATAGATAATTTTTATTTCGATTAATGACTAATAAACTTAAGTAGTTGATTTAATTGCTTTGTTGGAGAGTTTAGAGTTTTAAGGTTAATGATGTTTTGTAAACAGAACGGATCTGTCACCAATCAACGCCTAATCTATAGACGTTGATTGGTCACTCAAAAAAACATTACGGAATACCTTTACAATGGTTTTGTATGTATTTTCATCGCAAATAACTTCTTCCCATCTAATTTTTACTGAAAGGGAACCAAAGTATCGATTTTTTTGTCATTTTGTTCATACATAGATACATAACGGCCTATTAAAGTCCACTGCAGGACATTGGCCTCTCCCATAGGGAGGATTTGCTATAATCCCCACGCTTCGCAAGCGGATTGGCTATCGCAGTATCAGACACCACACAATTAGACGCTTCTGCCCATCTTCGTTCTGATGTTTTTGTTCGGATATTTTTAGAGATGGTTATCTCGCCATCTATCGGTTGCCATAACGATATTCAAGGCTGTTTCCCTTAGTCACCTCTTACGACATCCACGGGAAGAAAGGGAGTGGCAATATGCTTACACCGATACCACACAGTTCATTCATGCGTTAGATTAATGTAAAAATATTAAACCTTTGCAACCACGAGTGTCTGAGCAACTAAAATAATAATTCCTTTAAAAGGACAATAGCAGAAATACCATTGAATAATAATACTAAGTCAAAACGAAGAGGCGCTGTGACGAGCAAGGCGAATTAAACTTTTGTATTAAAATCCGTAAAAACTACACCAGAACTTCTCAGATAACAACCGGCTAGAAAAACTGGAGCTTGTATTCTCTTTTTTTAAGCTTTATTATATTAATTTAGTTTTGTATCAAAATTAATGCATACCTAACTGACAAAAAAAAAGTCCCGATAATTGTGCACTTTTATAATTCAATTTAAATTGTAATTACCTACTTAAATATGCAATTAAATATTTTATTTTAATAGGATAATAATTTCATGAAAACCATATTTTGTAAGTCCAAGAGGTATCGACAGCCACAGGATTTCTAGTGCACAGTAAAAGGTATTTACACACATACGTGTCCCGCATATTGATCTTTTTTATCGTAAGCCTGTTTTTAATAAAAACTGTATTAAGGAGTCTCATAAATACTGCTTGCTATATTTCATTTCAATGTATTTTGTTATAGAGTTTAAGCAAAAATATTTTCTAGTTTAAATTTATAAACCTCTAGTAACAAAAGACACGTCTCTCACCAGATAGTAATTTTATTTTGTAATATATTCCTTTTTTGTACGTACCTGAGAGCCACGGTAACAATTTCGAGTCAAGTGACCCGAGTTCAATCCCCAGATGGCAAGCTCATACCAATGAATATAAAAATATAAATAAATATCTTCACGCAATTTCCAATACAGGGGTAGACAGAGGTCTAATCTATACAATTAAGTTCCTTTGACCCACCTTCCACCGAAGATATTTTCGGGACAACGTGACAAGTGGTGAGCCCGTCGCCGTCTTTATGTTTAAGTCAACGATATAATTAGTACATCAGTTTTTGAAAAACCCATTGGTACGAGCCTGTGACTAATTAACGGGTGACTTATTAATTTTGTCACCAATGTTTATATTGGGAACGGAAGAAAAAGGGTCTCGCCGTTTCGAAACCGCCCACGTGTATATTAGTCCACGCTATGCCTCTATCGAGGTTCAAAGTTACCGCTTTTCCAAAGTTAATATTATTCCCAATTCAGCTGCAGATCCCACTGTTCTAATGATACTGTGTACGCGAAATACAATTATTGTTATTTATTTAATCTTTATCCCTATTTCCTATAGACGGTCACAAAAGGTGGACTAAATGCCTATACGCGTTCTTTCCTAGTCAATCATTTTGTATGATAAAGAAGTGTGATAAGGGCAAAAAGTTTTAGAGGAAAAAACTGAAATATACTCTTACACTTACGTAAACGCACAAATAAAAAAGGTAGCGAATGTGTCTGGTGCCGAATTTCGGATCAACCAAGGCTTATTCTTAAAGAAAATGAAATAAACAGATAGAATAGGCAAAATTTTAGATTGATGATGAAGAAAATGTTTAAAACGTTAAGAACGTAAAGTAGCCACAGCATTGCTAGATATAAATAACTTGTAATCACTACTAACTTAAAAGTACTTTCTTGGAGCGAGATAAGATTTTTTGACAAACTGCTATGTGGTATCGTCATATTCTATTATTTTATTTCACAGAAGACAAAAATTATCAACATAAACCGTAGCTAGTAACCTCGTGCTTATAATCAATGTTCCTTGATTTTCACGGGGTTGACAGTGAAATAATGGCGTGATGTCCAGTTTCATGTTTTCAGTTAAATATTTCCAAATTCTAATTCAGCACATAAACTCCATCGCTTATTGATGATTTATTATTTACATGAATGTTTTAGCCGGGCTAGAAGTTATCATTTAGATGTGGACGGGCGTGTGGCTGCCGGAAACAAAGTCAACGGTGCCCTGTTTGAGTTAGTCAAAAGGCAAGGCGTAGTAAAATGTACACGGCTTGCGATACATAACGCAGTGATACCGACTCTGCGCGAGAAATCTGGGTCTCAGCGACAGAAATCTGGGTCTGCCAGTAGAAGTATAAAATTAAGTTAAATGCAGTGGAGATGCGATGTCTTCATAAAATGTGCGGCGTTACTTTGACCGACCGCAAACAAAACGAAGAGATTTGCAAGATTCCAGATTTGAAAGATGATCTTATCACTAAAATTGATAACGGCGTGCTTCAATCATTTGGTCACGTAGAGGGAATGAGAATAGACCGAAAGGTGAAGACAATAAGTAGCGCGAAAGTTAACATTAAAAGGTATCGAGGTAGGCCGAGACTAACTTTCAAAGACCGTGTGACCAAATTGATCGAAGAGGGGAGGGTCAAGAGTAATCGGATACCTAGATGTACATCTATGAAGAAAATTATGAATTTAGAAAAAGCGAAAGAGAATTAAGTAAGGATTGGCGATCTGTTCTTTCCGGCTACCCCGTCAGGAATTGCGCGTGATGATATGTCAATACTAGATTTTACTTAATAAATCATCGGCATAGTGATGATAATTACCTTCAGAAGTTATTAATTTAAGAAAATCTGAGTGTATAGAAGTGAGATAACCGCCATAAGAAACGCCAACCTTGTTATCTTCTCACCTGAGCAGTGTGAAATTGAGTTGAGAGAGTATATGTAGGAGAATGTGATGATTCATTCATTGTATATCAAATCTCGAGTCTTTATAAAAGCAAAAATTGCAGAAATTAATTAAAAAGCTATTTTAGCAGTATGCGCACCCCAATAAAGCTTGGCGTCGATAATGATTCCGAAGAAAACGGCCGAGTTTTCGAGATTCAGATTTCTTTTCTCTAAGTTAATTACAGAGCTGCGTATTTACTTTGAAAATAAACTCTTTTTACGCCATCCGAGCCTGAATGTGAAAGCGTATAAAATAAAATTTTTATTAAAAATATAAATTACTTTTATTTAATCTTTTATTTAAATAATTCCTATTGTTTATATGCATCGATAGATGGCGCTTTATTTAAAAGGGTAATTTTAGAAATAGAACACTCGACTTCGGCACAGTAATCCGAACAGCGGGTTTAATTTTAGCAGAAAATTGTGCGCACTCCCGCCGGTTGGGCGCACACTTAGCATACCGGTATAGTCTTCCACCTACTAAATATTTATTTAAGGTAAGGTAATTTTGTGACTTAACATATGAACACGTGACGAAAATCAACTGCCCGTTCTTAAATTTAAATATTTGTGTTAAACGGATCGAAACATGCGCGCAGTCAACGATAAGTGTCTATAATGGACAAGTCTAGAATTCTTCGAATCTAACTTCAGTACATAAGTATGTTGTACATTTTGTAGTATTTTGAGGTAAACTTCACAGTACATTTTAAAATTGTGAAAATACTGTGCAGTTTATCCGTCGTCACGAATGACGCAAAACAACCAAAAATAATTAATTACAAAATATATAACATAAATAAAAAGTTTGTTATAATGGCATAAGCGTAATAATAGTAATAATTATATGATATAAATGCTATTGCTAATTACGCTTAATAAATTAATTATTTAATTTTATCAATTGAACATAATTGATTTAAAAAAATCTTTGAATGAGAATCAGACGCATGATTCTTCATTAGAAAACAGTTAATTTAACTTATTTTTAAAGTACTGACACGTACTTAGTCATGACAGTTACGTGGAAAATACATATTGACTCCCTGTGTTCATTAGGATACTTGAACTATGGCTGACTGACTGCGTAATTTCTGACATTTAGATAATGCTTCTGGAATCTATCCCTTTGCTATATTTAGTATATGCTTTCGATGCTTTGATTTAATTTTAGTTAATTGTGAACCTTTAAACCGGCTTTGATAATAATTATTAAATATTACTATTCAGTTTTCCAAAGAGACAATAAAATTATTAAATTTTGGATATCCATTTCTTTATATTATTAATTTAAAATATGTTATTAAGAAATAACATATTTTAAATATTATGGTCCAGCTTATTATGGTCTATTATGGAGGAATATTTTAAAAGAGTCGAAGATAGAAACATCTGCTATAACGATTAAATGATACAATTATAGTTTTTACAATGAGTTTTTCTGCCATACAGCTTTTTTTCGACGTTATTCTTTATGGCTTGTGGTGAAATCAGTGCGTAAAAATAATATTAAATATATTTGCCCGATATCTTTATCACTAAAAAACGAAAAAGAATTAGACATAACAAAAAAACGTGCATAAAATAAATGCTTGATTGTGATATTAACCACACTTTTTTGCCCAACCAATAATCATTTAAATTTAACAAAACTCCGTCAACCGAAGTCGAAGTCACGATAGCCGAATCATTGAGAATTGGAGTCAGACCCAAAATCGTGCCCAGGTGGTAGGCTCGTGGTACTAAGTTTTATTTTCAAAAGTCATTCACGATTTATATTGTTGATTTTTAGATAAAGACGACGACAGACTCACCGCCTGTCACTTTGCACATAATTATACCTTCGATGAACTTAATAGTCTAGACCTGCCGAATCATGTAGAAATATCCACCAAAATAAAAAACCCAAATGGAATGAAGAGAGACAGTAACACTAATACACTTCGCTACGATTGACAGTACGCTCACTAAATCGTTTATTACAACTTAAAAATGGACTATAAAGATGTAAGACATAAGTGAAATAAATAAATAAATAAGTAAATAAATTAATTAATTAATTAATTAATTAAAAAATAAATAGATAAATAAATAAATATCTTCACACCATTCCCAGTACAGGGGTAGACCTCTGTCTACCCCTGTATTGGGAATGGTCTAGTCTAGACAATTAAGTCTCTTTGACCCACCTTCCACCGAAGATATTTTCGGGACAACGTGACAGGTGATGAGCCCGTCGCCATAAAAAACATAAGTCTTTTCTGTAAGCAGATGATGATAATCAACAAGCTTGGAAAGCGGATTGTCGATCGAGTACCAGAAGTCACGTAACAACCACTCATCACTATTTTTGGTCCGGTCTCTTACAACATCACGTCATGATTATCTTGCCATCTGTCGATAGCTGGTGCGATTTTAAGGCTCTTTTGATATTCTCTAGACGAAAGGATATGGTGAATATTTGGCCGATACCACACGTAAATGTTTGAATGGACTAAGATCGTCGGACTGGGTACAAAAATGTATAGTATCCAGACGGATTTCGACCACAGCGACTTTGACTATTGCGAGCGTCGTTCGTTTGCTCGTCGTTGACTGACGTAACCGATTTTTGCGCTGATCGTGGCACTTTATAGATAGTGGTAGAGCCACGCATCAGCTTTTGCTGATGCATGATTGGACCGGCTCGACCTGGTAAGTACCACGACCTTACAGAATACTGACATGAAGTAGAAGTCTAACAAACTTCTGCGTTTCGTCTGGTGAGTGCAGGTAACCGGAAGCCCTCCCTTTGCCTCCCTTTTCTATAAATAAAACGTGCGAGTTAGCACCCCTCCGACATAACTGTAGGTGATGGCAACAGGTGATCGAGCCTTGAGCACGTCTCGTTTGGCATCGAGCTCATTTCCGCGTACTTCCTCATACTCTAATACCTTAGTGCTCACGGTCCGCCTCTTGTGATCGCAGCGATTATCTTCCACTGTGACAGATCTAAGTCACATTTTTTCATGTGGCGCATAAGTACATCTTTGAACAACAGTAATTGGCCGCCTTGTTTTCGTACTACATTTTTAAGTCGATATTACTCCATCTACCTAAAGTGTTTCTAATAATCATAAATTGTATTTAATTTAATTAAGTATAAATTATTTAAAACAAAACATGTCCCTTTGATAAGTCAGGATGTTCGACTCTATAATCATGAATATCTCGTGTTCAGAGTTAATCCGAGGATGCTGTTGCATTCAAAGGACACTGAACTTGTGCAATAATTGGACAAGGTAAATCAATACACATAAATACAAAGGAAGTCTAGGGTTATGTAATGAGATTGATTTCGTAACAATTTCGAGATTTAGTATTATTTAATTTCGATTTCTATTTAAACTAAACATACATACAGTACATCAAGAAACAAAGATAGGGACAACATCATATACACTGTTCTGGTCCCAAAGTAAAGCACTAGGGTGACACCATGAAAACCGGCGAAAACGGAGGCAAAATTTTTTCAGGTATCGTAAGAGTGCAACTAAAGGAACGGAAATATTACTTACTCAAAAATTTACCACATTTTATTAGATGGACTGGTAACAGGTGGCAGAGTTGAAGGTCGACGACGGTCTAACGATTGCAAATCTTCAGTACGGATTGGCCTTCATTTCCAACATTATGTCTATAAGTATTTTTCGAGATAGCTATCCCACTTCTTACAGTAACCATTTACATTTTAAAGCCTCGTACCAATAGGTTTTTTCAAAACAATTTATATCGTTGGCTTGGACAAAAAGACGGTGATGGGCTCTCCCAACTGTCACGTTGAGGATATATAGGTGGAATGATGAATAGGATTATTTCAATTTCTGAAACATCATTAAATTTGTTTCTAGATGTTTCGTGTTTACGAAGATGATCCGGTTTATGCTGCTAAATGCAGCAGCATCACACTTTATTCTAACACGGTTGGGTTCTTTAAAAACCTCAGCGAAGAAATCGTTTCGGCAGCGGAGAAAGACAATTGGATCGAATCTTTCGAAAAAATTGAAGACGAACGCAAAGTTACTGCAGTGATGGAGAACAATATGGTATGAATTGTTGAGAATATACTAAATGGTTCTATTAAGAAATTGAAGCGTTGTTGTTTAATTTTTATTGATAATGAAATTAATAAAGTAGCTCGTAGATAGCAGTATATACAGTTGGATAAATTCGTTCTTATTTTTTTATTTGGAAAGAAACCTATGCGTCAGGCAGCGTGTTTCGCAGAAATTCTCAAAATAAATCTTTGTTATGTTTGATTTGTTAAGTTTACTTTTAATTATATCCTTCACCGCCGAACACACATAGTGGTACAAGTTCTAGCCAGTGGTTATCCAAGTATCTCTCATACGATGTTATTAGAACAAACAATCCACAATGATAGTTTAGTCTATCTAGAGAATGTACGCACATTTTCAATATTATAATAAAAATACATGCTAGTAATTTAAGTTCTTTTTTTAATTTACTATCTATTCTGTACTTTATTAAGATAATGAGCGGACTAAAGGAAGTTTTCGAACGAATACAACCCCTCTATCGCGGTAAAGATTCGAAGATTTCACAAGAACGACGAAAAACAGCTGAGGAAGCATTAAAGCAAGGTCACCTACATAAAAGCTTAGGTTTCGCAAGTCAGGCTGTACTAAGATCATCGATGACGGGTAATGCAAATATTATTTTTTTATATGTAAATATATTGCAGAAAAAAATTAACTGGTCGTTGTTCCATCTCCTGGAGGTCGTCCTACTCTGCGTTTGCCGAAACGTGGCTGACACACGTGTTGAGAACCTTTCTTCCAAAGCGGTTGTCAATTCTACGAGCAATGTGACCGGCCAATTTCCACTTTAGCATGCTGATCCTTACCTTGGTGCCACTACGGATATTTTTGTTACGGATAAATTGGAAGCACGAGCATTACGATTGCGCCACTCTAATATATGTATGTTTGGAAAATAAGTTAAAATCTCTATATATTACTCTCTATATTTTATAGATATTCCCTAAAAAAATATTATTTTCAATCAAAAGACTAAACAAATCTTTGAGTAAAAAGAATAAGAATAAAAACAAAAAGAACTAAGCCAAAAACAATTAGACAAATATATATATCACCTGGAATCTAATTTAACAAATAATTCTTTAGTAATGAAGCAAGAGTACGGCATTAGAATGGAGCTGTGAAATAAAACTCCGTCGCCAACGACTGTACGTGTTCTAATCAGGACATAAAAGCCCCCGTTACAAATTGGAAGTGAAAGTTAATGTTCTAAAATTTCATCCTTTATCCAGTTAGCTCGCTCTTTGGTAAAGTCCAGCTAAGTCAAATAAAAGCTTGTTTATTTTCATGTTTCATTTAAGATTTTAGATCAATCTGTAATGAATTAATCAAAATACGATTTTCGAATTCTTCGTCTTGTTTGCGCCTGGTTTCGTTCCCTTTTTTTTTTTATTTATTCATTTTGTGTGTTGCCACAGCCTATACATTTATTACAACTAAAAAGAAAGAAATTAATACATATATACCATTTCAATATTATTTTAGTTTTAAAAATCCAAACATTTTATAAGACACGATAGCCGAGAGGTTGCGTGATCGGAATTCGAGTCAAGGGACCCGAGTTGAATCCTCTGGTCGTACTTTCCTACCTCGATGAATGGATCGACGGGGATAAACTCACCACCTGCCACGTTATCCCAAAAATGTCTTCGCACAACAATAGGAATCAATTGTGTAGACCTCTGTCTACCCTGGCATTGGAAATGGTGTGAAGTTATTTTTATACAAGCATTTTTAAATAAATTATTTTTAAATATGTATTACTTCTATGGAAACTTTACAGGAAAATTGATCTTCATGTAATTTATAAATTTTTAGGAATCGATGAAACAGTGGACGATGGGGTTTCTCTTGCTCTAGCTCTTTGGTTGCGTTCAGAAGTACTTTTGCGCCTAAATCGATATCAGGCTGCCCTGGAAGACTTGAAACTGGCTTTGAAAGAACACCTACCAGCTCGGATGCGAGCTCAATACTACTGGAGAATGGGTCATTGTTATAAAGGTTTTTATTTTATAAAATATGTATTAACAGACACATTTTTGTGAACGAACTTCATTAATATATTACTTATTTATTGTACGCAACATACCTGTAGGATAAGCAGGTGAAGAGAGAGGGATGCGACCGATATGACTACTGATGCGATATGACTGAGTAACTAAATGATTTATCAGTAACCTTAAAAATATTCTTATCTGTCACTCTCATTATAGGTTCAGGAGAGCCAACAAGAGCTAAAGTTTCTTATGAGTTAGCTGGAAGACTCTTAGGAAACGACGACAAAGCCAAAGATCAACTACAAAAAGATATTGCATCTCTGAACTATTCTGTAAAACCTAAGTATCCTCCAGACAAACCAGGTGAGTTTTCAGCGTTTATATAGTACTCTAATATATTTTTTTTCGATTTTGTATTTTTCCATAGAAATGTATAAATAAATATATTAAATTAATATCTTGATTCCATTTGCAATACACGGGTAGACCGAGGTCAAGTCTAGACAATTAAGTCTCTTTGACCCACCTTCCGCCGAAAATAATTTGGGACAACGTGACAGGAGGTGAGCGCGTCGCCTTCTTTATGTCCAAGCCAACGATATAATTCGTACATAAGTTTTTGAAAAACCCATTGGTACGAGCATGCCACATGGCATCGAACTCGGATCTTTCGACTCCAATACCGATCACCCACACTCGGCTATCGTGACTTATACGAGTATAGTGTGTAATCAAAAGATTCTATGAGATGGATGTGGCATAGGTGTCTATGGTCAAATCTTTTTGATTTTTTTACGGTAACCCAACATTTAACTGTGAACATTTCATAGGCTGTTAAGAAAGAAAAAAAGAAGAAAATACTACGTTTTTGATTTTGTATAAACTAGAATCTTTTAACGTTTTATGCTTTAATAGGTATATCGTTATCTGGGGGAGCTAAACAGTCGATGCCGTCTCTATCGAAATCACTTAAGATCACTGAGGATAAAATAAAGGTATGTGAATTGCCTGAAATGAAATATTCATGTTATGATAACTTTTTAACTAATAACAACAAATACATAAAAAGGAACACCATCACATACGTTGTTCTGATCCTAAGGTAGTTAAAGCACCTGGGTTTTGGAATCATAACGACGTCATTGACGACCAACTTGATATCAACTCGTGCATTATTTCTTTTTAAATTTTTTTACAAAATCACAGCATTTTTATTTTATATAAATTTCGATTTACTCACAATTTTTTAATAAACAATATAGAGGGATTTCATTATTTACGTCACGTTATTTAAAATTTTTCTATGTATTTAAAATTTCAACTGACCCGGGCGGGATTCGAACCCGCGTCTTTTGCCGAACCGTGACAACAACGTGGTTTTTTATTTCCCGACGTTTCGGATGGCTTACAGTAACCGTGGTCACGGGGAGACTCAGTCCCCCCGTGACCACGGGGTGTAAGTAAATGTATAGTAAATAATAATGTAAATGTATAGTATTCGCGTAAATACAAGAAATCATAATAACTTGTATACTTTAAATTTAATAAAAAAATCCGCACAAATCATATGTTTTTTCTCTAATTCAGTTCTTGCCATCAGATAGTTGTATTTCAACTGCAAAATATATACGCAAAGTAATTAATATTAATTGCTTAATGTTTTTAGGGTCGATTTGCAATAGCAAATGAAGCGATAAAAACTGGAGATGTTCTTCTTATAGATAGTCCCTATGCTGCTTGCCTTTTACCGGAAAATTATGGTACACATTGCCTCAATTGCTTCAAAAGGTCAGTTTAATACATTTCACTCATCCCATAACACTATATTTAATTATATAAAATTATCTTTCTCTTAAAGATTAGAAGATTGTGAGAATGTGGCTCCTGTCTGGTGTACACAATGTTCGGGAGTGGCTTTTTGCAGTATACAATGCAGAGATACTGCCATCTCTACGTACCATAAATATGAATGTCCTTTTCTCGGTATTTTCATAGGTATGGATTTTTTAAATCTATATTTCTTTTGCATGAAATAAATAAGTTATAAAATATATCATAATTTATATACTGGTGTTAATTATTCTTAAGAACACTTTTCTCATACATAACGAGCTGTCAAAGTCCACTACAGGACATAAGCCCCTACTATGGCAGGATTTGTCATAGTTGCTACACTTAATGAACGAATTGGCGATCGCTGTACCAGAAACTTTGTACCTTACGCTAATGCCCGTCAACGGATAAGTATTTTTTCAAGATAGTTATCCTTCTACATATTATTGTTATTATTTTATTTTTAATTAAAACATACTAAGCAAATGCTTTGTTAAAGGTTCAGGCATGTCTGTACTAAGTCATATCGCTCTACGAATGATCACCCAAGCTGGTCTCGACATAAGTCTTTCGATTCGTTCAAAGTATTTATTTAATGAAACTAAAACTGTAGAAAGTGTTGCTCTTAATGATATCGAAGGGATATCCAAAAAATCTAGAATGAAAAGTAGAAAAGAGAGATTAAATCGATCTAAAAAAGCTTTGAACATAATAAACGATACGTATTCTCAAGAAGAATTCAACACTAAAGTGGAAGATAAATTAAGTTATCACGAGCAATTACAAATGAAAGCGGCTCAGGTATATTCACTTTGTACCCATTCGAGACAAAGGAAAGGGGACGATTACCTCAAAAGAATTGTCATGGCGATGTTTCTCACCGAATGTTTGAAGAAAAGTGATTTCTTTAAAAGCTGTGAGAAAAACAAACTGCAAGAAGGTAAATACAACTACATAGCAGTTACGCATTGTTTTTAACATTCCTTGAAACATACACAAATAGGGTACTCTTACTTCTAGTCTGGAGACGTGGGTTTGTGTTGTTGTATATTTATATAATTTTTCTTCTTGCTGACTATTCAATAATACTCCAGTAACCAGTAATTAATTGTCACGATAAAGACACTTGATTGTCCTTTTAACCCACATTTCAAGATCATTGGAATAACATAATAGGTTGTGTGCGTACCTAGGGCGGTAATTTATCATGCAAGTAGAGCTCAAGCAGCGCCTACGCCAGATTTGAACGCAACCTAATAAAAAGCTAAATAGTATATTGAGCAAAGGACGGAAGCTCGTATATAGTTATTACACCCAATACTCGAGTACAAACATTAGTTTTGATCAAACAAATCTGACCCCACCACAATTCGAACTCCCTACTTATGGGTAGGGAGTTCGAACTTTCGGCTATCGGGTCGTCAAGGCCCTCGATTTAAGGAATTAAAAACAAACTTTATATGTTGCAGCTGAATTATCAATTTGCGAACTTATAGTTTGCAACCTGCAGCTACTTCAATTCAATGCCCACGAGATCTACGAGACTGTTCGTGGTCAGCATATGTTTACCGGCTCGAAACCTGTGTACACGGCGGTCGGGATATATCCTACTGGGGCTTTGTTCAATCACGAGTGCTATCCGGCGGTGGCAAGGTTAGCAGAAATATTCACCATCCTATTTCAATAATCCACGCTGAAATAATTACTAATATTAAATTAGCAGTCGGTGGCTGTTTGTGAACGAAATTAGTTTCTTAGATTTTATGCAGAAATGAGTATGTACATAGAGGTAAATTTGCTACAACAACATACATTTACAATATTTCACTTTCGTCATAAACTATATTGGAGAACCAGCATTTGACCGCGAAATCTTTCGCACATTATCTCGAAATTACCGCGGAATTATTAAATTTCACACAGTAAAAAGTATCTCCGTGTGGTAACGGCGTAACAATATTGCCAATCTCTTTCTTCCCGTGGATGTCGTATGAGGCAACTAAGGGAAACAGCAACCGATAGATGGCAGGATAACCATCTCCAAAAATAACAGACCAAAATTATCAAACCGAAGGTGGGCAGCAGCGTCTGAGGTGCGAGTGGTCTGGTACTGCGATTGCCAATCCGCTTGCCAAGCGTAGCGATTGTGGCAAATTCTCCCTATGGGAGAGGCCTATGACCTGCAGTGGACTTTAATAGGCCGATATGTATGTACGTATATATGTAAAAAGTATCTGGAAGCTCTCCGGGCTCTCAATAAACATCCAAATATTATTTTAAGTGCCTATATTTATGTAAATTGTTATAATATTGAAAATAGTGATCTTAAATATCTTCACGCAATTCCCAATACAGGGGTAGACTGAGGTCTAGTCTAGACAATTACGAGTAAGTTCCTTCGACCCACCTTCCACCGTAGAAGTTCTTAAAAATATCTATAATTAAAAATAATATTGAAAATAAACTCAATGTACGGAATACTCAAATGTAAAAGTATATATAGGATTACTTGTTCTGCAAAACCTTGATATAGTAACGATGCCGTAGTTCAATCCGTTTATGAGGATTTCTGTATTCTATTTTTAATTCTAATCCTATTTTATTTACATACATAGTAAAGAGTATCTTGATATCGTACAAATACGTACGTAATCCATCATTTTATTAGTTTCCCGATGATACGTGTTTATGTTTTGCGCCAATTGTAACGTAATTTTTTTCGCAGACTATCTTACATTTGTCTTATTTACAAATGTTTTTTTTTTATGGAAAAGGGAGGAAAACGAGCAGGCGGCTCACGTGATGGTAAGTGATTACCGCCGCCCATGAACACCCGCAATACCAGAGGCATAGCAGATGCGTTGCCAGCCTTAGAGTGCCCCCCCCCCTCCTCCATTCTGGGGGGGGGGGCTCCGGTTACCTGCACTCACCACACGAAACGCAGAAGTTTGTTAGACTTCTACTTCACGCCGGTATTCTGTGAGGTCGTGGTACTTCCCCGGTCGAGCCGGCCTATTCATGCAACAACAAAAGCTGATGCGTGGCTCCACCACTGTATGCTGTGTACGTGCTTATTCCAAATTTAAAATAATTGTAGTTCTTCTTTGCAGCATTTCATGCACTATCATGAGTCCATTGCTGAAGATAGGCCTCTCCAAAATGTAGCAAAATTAATTGAATTTTAATTAATGATTTCATGCATTTACGCGAATACTACACATTTAAAATAAAACTGGACACGGGGGGACTCTCCCCCGTGACGAACCTCGGGAAATAAAAATAGTTTGTAAAAACTAATTAAAACGCGATAATCGTTTTATTTTGAATTTTAATTAATTTTAATTGCAATTAAATAATAAGAAAATTTAATTTCGATGTCTACTTTTGAGTAGGCAATTATACAGACTAATTTTGAAAGTAATAATAAAATTGCCAGATATTAAAGGTGGTTGCAAAGAATTGTCTGTAAATAAATTTAGTCTAAACATTTGATCTGATAATTTAAGGTCGTGCTTTGATAATTTAGGAATGTTGATCGAGTAATGTCGATCGTATCAATGGGTTTTTTCAAACCTATGTACGATTCATATCGCTGGCTTGGACATAAAGGCGGCGACGGGCTCACCACCTGTCACGTTGTCCCAAAAATATCTTCGGTGGAAGGTGCGTCAAAGGGACTTAGTTGTCTAGACTAGATCTCTGTCTACCCCTGTATTGGGAATTGCGTGAAGATATTTATTTGTTTATTTTGATCGAGTAAGTAAAGACTAAATGGTGTAGAAAATATACAATGCTAAAGTGAACAATGAGAAGGATCGAGGTAGGCCCAGACTAACTTTCGAAGACAATGTGATTGAATTGCTCGAATCATGAATCTGATAGATCTAATGATGAAATCTGATGAATCTGAAAGAAGTTAAAGAGTTACATGCGAATCATTTACTTACCTATACTTAGAAGTTTTTCCGTCAGGAATTAAGCGTGAAAAAATAAGAATTATTTTTATTTAAACGGGACATTTCATTTGTTTTTAGATATTTTAATGGCAGGAATATTGTTCTTCGAGCAACTCGTCCCCTCGCACCCGGAGAAATAGTTTCCGAAAACTACGGGCCCCATTTTTTAATGCGAAACCTAAAGGAGCGACAAAGGTGCCTGGCCTGCAGATACTGGTTTAAATGTGATTGTATGGCGTGCAAAGAAGACTGGCCAACACTTAAACAGATGAGTGTCAGCGCTCCATTTTTAAGGTAAATTCACTTTAATTTTATACGCAGATGTTTATTTCAAAATAATTATCAATAATCACCAGATCGATATTGCTACATTCTCTATATTATTCTATATAACATATATACATAACGCTCTGATATAGTCCCACGCAGGACACTGGTCTCTCCTGTAAGGAGGATCTACTTTAATCGTCAAACTGGGGAAATGGATTGGCGATTACAGAACCAAATACTTTACACCTTAAAGGCTACAGTCCGTCACCCCATAATACATCAGAACTTATTTGAAACCAAGGGACAGGTTGTGATCCACACAGGTAGGTACTTGGGCACTGGGTATGCTACGTGGAGGTAAACGTGACTATATTCTTGAGCGTTTAGCCTCAAGGGAAAGAAAGAAGAGATATTCTGTTACAAGTAAAGGCTGCCTAGGGCGGTCAGCGCGGAAGTGACCGCGGAAGTGTTCACGTGTCCCTGCCGCCATGCGACTATAGCAGAAAACCGTGGTTATAGTCGGTTATAAGCCCAACATCAGAAGCCGCCGAAGCTGCATATGTTCGGCATTTCCCCACGTAGAAAAAGAGATAAAAAAGGCTTTCCACATATATACTATTTATTTTTTATATCATTTTCATTACAGGTGCCCTAACCTCTTATGTTCTTGGAAGTTTTTAGCGAATCCAAAAAGCTTACCGAGTAAATGCACAAAATGTTCTACACCTATTGAAAGAGACTTGGTGAAATTTTATATGGACACTGTGGAAAAGTGCATATCAAATTATCAGGTAAAGACCTATAATTAAATATTGTGTTTAAATAATTGCCGTCTGATATCGCGGATGATATGACGGCGTCTGATATAGTCTTGTTATTTGCAATGGGTACCGATAGATCGTGGGATAACCAACTCGGGAAATAGTTTCTAATACATATAAATAAATATTTACGCCATTCCCTGCACATTGGTAGACAGAAGTCAAGAAGACAGAGCCCGTCAGTCATACTTACATAAGGTTTTTTAAAAACCCATTGGTTCGTACCTGCCACCTAGGGATCGAACTCGGGTCTCTTGACTCGAAACTCCATCACTTATCTACTCGGCCATCGTGACCTATAAATTATCGTAACGTATAATATAACAGTTGTCTATTCAGACACACATACACCATCCGAAAACTTTCTGATGGCTTATTATGATTTGACCATTGATATTACTCGAGAAACTTAAGAATAAAATATAAAATCTGATTTTTAGGAAGGAGCTAAACTAATGGAGGAGGAACGTCCCCTGGAAGCTATTGATGTAGTTTGTAAAGCAGTCGACGTGTATCACGACGTAGCGCGAATGCCACATCGGGAGACACACATTGCGCAAGAGTCATTGCGTTCTTGTTACGCAACTATGGGTAACGTTCATGTAATAAAAGGTGCATTGGACAATGAAGTGTGATCGAAATAAAAACTAAACGAATTATACTACGACGTTGTATGCTTGTTAAGGTTTTCTTTAGTATTTAGAAATGTTATGAAAATCTTTCTATTGTTAAATACTCTACCAGAAAAACATTTAAACTTGTTAATGTCAGATGAATTAAAAATTGATTTGTTTTCATTTAAATATCGTTTTTTTGATAAATTTCAAATGTTTTAAAAGATGGATTTACGGATACAACGTACCGTTACACTCTACTTCAATTTTATTGAACAAATGCGAAAAATTTGATCAGGTCCTACGTGACATAATTTTTACCTAAAAATAAATACAGTATCGTAAAATTATAAAATATATGAAATTAAAACAAGAAATAATTGAAGACCTCTACATATGAATAGACATAAATTAAGATAGACACAACCAGTACCTGATACCAGACATAGGCGTAGTTCTTTACTGCAGGCCGTATATGACGAAGCTCAAAGTTTCCCAGCGTGATATACGAGGGGCTGTACTCGGTATTTTTTTGCGTATTAAAATCCGTAATTAAGATATCCGCAGCAGAACCAGGGTTACCAACATAGCCGTAAGAATCAGATGTTGAAGTGGCAATGGGCTGGCCACAAAACTCCTAGAACTGATAACCGCCGCGCAGAATAGAACGATCGACTCTCGATCTGTGTATATTCGTGTCAAAAATATATAATTATTTTATAGTTTTTAAAAGTTCCTCTATAAAACTCAATGAATCGGCTGATCCATAATTGGTACAATGTTCAGATGGTGAATTAATTTCCAACATCCCCGGCTTAGTTTCCGACGGCACAATATAAATACATACATATGTTACATATTTTTGCACCCACAATCCTAAGCTTTGAAGGCAAGGTCACTAACAACTGTGTTTCGGAGTCATCATAAATTTGTAAATGTGATCAAATGCATAACTTGCACTCAGACCTTGATTAATTATAGTTGAAGCCTGTATTTACTTTAGACAGTACAACGTTAAACTAAAATTATATTTCACTTCTGTTCGTCTTAGTTTATTTTGTAATAAACTGAACTTTGTTTTGTAATTTAAAGTAGGGAATATTGCGCACTCTATTAGTAATATTTTGTATTTACTTTATAAAGTTTGTCTTATTGTTTTGAGATTTACGTGGTTACCTTCATAAGGTTCACATTAAACAAATACTGGTCGTATTTGTTTAATGTGAACCTTATGACGTTAAGCTTCTCTGCAAAATGCAAGAGTATGTACGCAAGCTACTCTATTTGTGTTTTTAAATAATTTTATTTTCACAGGAATTACTAAGATATTATACCTATATAATATTTTAAGTGAGTTGCACCATAAATTTCTTAATTTATTGAATACTTGGGAGTAATGTTGACAACAAATTCTTGCAAAAAATAAAAGCAAATCTAAAAAAAAATATGAGCAAATTAATATCAAAATTAATTTTAGATTTATTATATCACAAACGAGACTTAATGGCAATGTTTTTTTTTTACTTAGTACAAGATCTCAATCATGTATGTATATACAAGACGATATTATAATTAATAAGTTGCAATTTCAATATTATTGCGAGTCATATGACACTATACCTGCGAGTCATATGACACTATACCTAAGGTTCCTGTAACAAAATTTAATCCCCATGTCATGAATTTACAGCTTCACCTCCGACTTCAATGCTAAAGAGTCTGGCACGTCACTATCAACCCCGTGAGATCCAGACTAAATTTAATTCTCAAGTAATTAATTGCTTAACCTCGAGAAACTAGCCTCTACAAGCACTTTATTTATACTCGTAGATCAGACTAAAATTTGATGTTACGATAGCCGAGTGTGTAATGATTGGGTGGTCGGAATTTTAGTTAAGAAACCTAAGTTCGATCCCCTGGTAGAGCCTTTACCTAAATACGGGGTCACACCAATGTTTTTTTTTTAATTTGAAATATGAATATGAAGACTGAGACACGCTTACACTTGTCACGTTGTCCCAAAAATATGTCTTCGGGGGAAGGTAATTTCAACGAACGAAATTGTCTAGACTTATGTCCAGCCTAGTATTGGGATTGAAGTGAAAACTATAATTCAATACACAAACACTAGCCTGATCTCGACTACATTAAGATGTTACAGCTATCGTCTTTATAAGGCTATATATATATATATATATATATATATATATATATATATATATATATATATATATATATATATATATATATATATATATATATATATATATATATATATATATATATATATATATATATATATATATATATAAAAGAAAAACAGAACGAGTCCAATGTTACGTGCAGTCTTTTATTGAAATAATTCTTCTAAATAAAATAATAAAAATATCAAATAAGATGTCACAACACAAGTACAACTCGAAAATTTTAAACTTTAAAAAAGTACAGAAAATGTATGAAGGAACCAAAGCTTATTCCAATAGGATAAGCGTAATTCAGGCGATGCAACTTCGAACTTAAACATTTTGATTTGAATTTTATAACATAAATTACATACCCTAAGTTGGTTAGTCTAGATAAAATTACTTCAGATTTCAAGGATTTTCGAAAAGGCTCTTGCAAGCGCACTCTTGAATGTCACCATCACCTTCACCGTCAGTGCTGGAGACGGTATGCCTCAGCGCCTGGACCTGACCTTGTAGGCCTAAGATTCTTAATTGGGCTTGCTCGAAGTTCTCATTCAACCGCTGTATCTGGCGCTGCATACGGCTTTGGAGCTGTAGCAAAAGTTTCAAACCTTTAGAAGTACATGCAGCAAATATTTTTACTTTAAATAAATAAAATACATATCTTCACACATTTCCAATATAGGGGTAGACAGAAGACTAGACATTTAAGTCATTGCGTCCATCCTTCCACCGAAGACTTTTTTTTGGGACAAGTGCCAGGTAGTTAGCTCATTGCCATCTCTATGTTCAAGTCAACGATATAAACTGTACATACGTTTTGAAAAAACCCTTTGGTACGAGCCTTAGGGATCGAACCGAGTCTCGTGACTCGAATTCTGAAACAATCGGCTATGGTAACTTTAAAATTCTATATAAATTCTATGCAAATTATGGCGCCATCTATTTCTCACAAGTGAAATTTGTTTTTTTCACCAGTAGATAAACTCAAAAGACGCTGACCTGAACTCATTTACAAAGGATCCTATGATTTTGAAGACCCTGTCAAAGCTTGAAGAGTGGCCAAAATTTAAAATTTTGTGTAAGTGTGTAGGTAAAATTAGTGTGTTATTCAGCTAAATTTGAATAAAACAGTCTCCCAGTAGTAGAAAGCCTTTTCTTTAAGTGATGCATACATACATACACACATGGGGACAACATCACATACATTGCTCCGATCCTAAATTAGGTCGCTTAAGCACTTGCGTAATGGAATCACAAGCAACGAAGGTAGCACAAACAATCAGACCCAAGAAAACAACGAAAAAGTATTTTCTAAATTGACCCGACCGGGAATCAAAATCAGAGCTGGCGACGCCATGAAAACCGGTGTGAAGGCCCCTCTTCCATGGAGGTCGTCATAGGTACGTACAAAATTATGTTATTTCTTTATTGTAAAAAGAGAATACTTCTACATAAAAGTTCACGTATTTTAATCTTAATGTTTTGGTGACCTCAATCATGCAATACGATATTTGGTTTGTATTATTTTTCGAGTAAAAATAGCATAAATTTTAATTCACACTTACCTCTTCACGCTCTTTCTCAGCATTCTTAACTTGAGCCCTGGAAGCTGCGAGTTGCCTCTCTAACTCGGCAATCGAAGTCTGCATGCATCTGATGACGTGAATAATATTTAAGTCATATTAAAGCTATTCACAACATAGGGGATATTCAGAGATCTATAAAATATAGTATAGGAATATTCAGAGATCTATAAAATATAGTCTTCTCGATCCACATTCATCGGAACTTCATTAGGACGTCGTGACCAGTCGCCGTGTTAGTCTCCAATCTATCTATACGAAAATATTCAAAATCAAATTAGTTGAGCCTTATTTCCGAAAACCGACATTGGGTCTCCTAGGTGAGTATTAGATATTAAATGCAAAACAAAGATAAAAAATTTAAACTTCTTCTTCTTTACAGCCTATCAAGAGTCCACTGCTGGACATAGGCCTCCCGCAAAGCTTTCCACAACGAACGATCCCCAGCCACCTGCATCCATCGACTTCCTGCAACATTTTGCAAGTCGTCACTCCATCTCGTGGGAGTTCGTCCTTCACTGCGTTTGCCTGTACGAGATTGCCACCCGAGAACTTTTCTTACGCAACAAAATTTATTTATATTAGCTATATACATACAACTTAAAGAGTAAGAGTATCTCTTAGGATAATTGTGTTTATATATTCTATAATAGCACCATCTGATTTTACTATTACTTCACCACATGCATTTATACGCTACCAGAAAACAAAATAGGCGGTCCAAAACTTTAAAAAGTTATCGAGAGCTTTATTATTTACTGAATGCTCTCGAGATAGACCTTGTCTTTTCAAAGTTTCAAACTTTGTTCGTGAAGGTTTTGAGAATTTTTGAAAAGCCATTGGCAATGTTTAAGCAAAATAAATATCAACATATAGTAATCATTATTTAATATTAATCTTATAATAATTTAGTAATCATTATTTAAATATTATTTGTACTGACGCCGGAATCTCAAAGAAAAAAGGCACTTGCAATTTTTAACATGCATGTATCGAATTTAATTAAAACCGCCAAATCTGTCCACTGGTATAACAAATAACGAACTACATAAGATAAAAAAATAACGAACTACAATTTAGTGTTTATTTTGAATAAACCTCTGTTGGCTGCTTTCTTCCCGTGGATATCGTAAGGGGCGACTAACCAAAGACCTTTGAAAATGCGATTGACTACCGATGGATGTTGCGATAACCATCTCAAAAATATCAGACAATAATGTAACAGAAGTATGCGGTATCTGGTACTGCGATCGCCAATCCGCCTATTAATTATTTACAATGGACTTATTTATTAGACAGTTGTGTATATATGAATCTCTTCATAGCCTAACATTACATTTAATATTTTGTTTAACGCTATAATAATATAACACTCACTTGCGTATAGTCTCCGTACGTTCATTAGCACGCTGTAGTGCCCTCGCAGCCTCATCTCGGGATCTATCCAGTTCCCCGCCGAGCTGTGCGCACTCATGCATCTTCTCCTGTAGTCGTTTCTCGTTCGCGAGCACCGACTCCTCCATGCGTATCACATTTGCTCTGAAATAATTAATTAGCTTATATGAAGGGTGTCCATCGATTTACAAATTATGAAACTTCAATAATAATTTATTGCTCCGTTTTCAAAAAACCGATGATTCATCCCA
The DNA here is from genome assembly GCA_029286605.1 of Sericinus montela. Classification (NCBI taxonomy): domain Eukaryota; kingdom Metazoa; phylum Arthropoda; class Insecta; order Lepidoptera; family Papilionidae; genus Sericinus; species Sericinus montela. Next base: position 1,997,427 of record JAGSMR010000009.1, read on the forward strand.
TATTCCAAATTAATACAGTCGATGCAATATTTTAACGTAATCGGATTTACTTGTCGTATTTGTTTATCAATGTATGCATGTCATTTTAGAGAGACCAACAGGTTTTAAAATATATATTCCATTATAAAGTTAAATATTTGTGCAAACAACGATATTGTTGATTATTTTACAATGTAGCCTTCGGCTGCAGCGATAATTCTGTCCGTCGCTAGCTATCTATTTAATCTTCCTTAGTACTTACGTAACTGTTTTAAACATTCTAAAATAGGTATGTTTTTAAAATACCATATTATTTAGACTTTTTATATGTAAACCTAATAAAAATATCTCAAAAAAATCTTAAAAAAAATATTTTTTCGTTATATATGGAATCTGTCCATCTATAATGTAGAAAATATAAATAATTAATAAATTAGGCCATAATCACCGAAGAGAGTACTTAATATAAAAGAATTTGACTATAGCTAAAATCTCGTTGATCTACAGACACTGAAAGTTTCACGTCTGCAATGTGTGAACTGGACTATAGTTCCTTTTTTAACAAAAATGTTTCATATTTGACTCACTTCAATCTCTCAATTTCACTCTTAAGACTCATATTTGTTTCCGTTAGTTGTGAAATTCTCTGTTGCAGCAGTGCCATCTGTTTCTCATCACCACCCTTCTCTGCTGGTTTCTCCGGGGGTTTTATAGTGTTATGCAAAAGTACATGCACCTAAGGCGAAAATCAAAGTAACATTATGGACTATGAATAACTAATATACATAACTAGGAGCTATGCTACCGTTGGCTATGACACTAGGTTTATGAACTGTCACGTTATCCTAAATGGATTTCGGTGGAACGTGTGTCAAAAATACTTAATTTCCTAGACCTCTATCTACCGCTGTATAAGGAAAATGTGTGAAGACATAAATATTTTTTTTATTAATTACTAAATATGATGGTCAGCAGTATCTTAGTTGACGTCTTTATTCACACCTATGGAGCTTGAACAATATGTCAGCCATTTAGGGTATATGACATCTAAAATACATCGCGCCGTCGATGATTCTGCGACTCGAAATATGTGGTACACCAATGCCAGAGGACTATTTCCTATATTGATCTTGAGAGTGTATAGATTGTTTTTAATATTTACATAATACATAGTACTTTTATAAAAGTTCACAATTACATTTGAAGACGAATTCCTAAAAGTGGGCGCATCAATGCTTTATAAAATACCTTTTCTCTAGCGCAATTAAGTTCCCTGGCCAACTGCTCCGCGTTGTGTTCAGCTATAGCCTGAGACTGCTGTGCATCTTTTAACCGCATTTGTGTCGCTTTCAATAAATCCGGAATAGGGGCTAATTCTTGAAGTTTTTCTTGGAACTTTATCTGTTTTCAATTATAAAATTTGTCTTTAAGATGAGAATGATATATTACTTAATATTTTAGTGACTATAACTTAACGAAATAATATTTTATTTTTAATAATAATTAAAATTAAACCATGTGAGCAAATTACTCATACGGTGTCAATTGGACGGGCAAAGTACTCGGATACCTAGAATGCATGTATGAAGAAAAAGAAGAATTTGAAAGATGCGAAAAAGGTATGTAAGGATCGTGAAACTTGGTGAACTGTTCTCTCTAGCTACTCCATCAGGGACTATGTCAACGTAAAAGTTATGGCGGCTTGGCCACCACTCGTATAAGAATATAAATCTACAATTGCATCACCCCAAACGTGTAAGATAATGTCTTGTATATCGTAATACTTATTAGTAGTAATATATAATAAACTGACTTTCAATATTATTTAACAGTCACTATAGCCGAGTGGTGGGTCGTCGGAATTTCGAGTCAAGAGACCCGAGTTCGATCCCTAGATGGGAGTCTCGTACCAATGGGTTTTTAAAAAACTTATGTACGAATTATATCGTCGGCTTGGACATAAACATGGCGACGGGCTCACCACCTATCACGTTGTCCCGAAAATATGTTCGGTGGAAGGTGGGTCAAAGGGACTTAATTGTCTAGACTAGACCTCTGTCTACCCCTGTATTGGGAAATGCGTGAAGATATTTCTTTATATTATCTGTTTATTTATTTTATTTAATATAATTTAAAATAAAGAACAATTGCTGTCTGAAATAGGTGGAACTAACTGCGATGATTATAAAATCTTTTTATCTTAGACAGCAACACATTCTTCTTATTTATTAATTTAATTAAACTTCAATGCACAAAGTAGTACATATGGCGGACTTAATGCCAAACGGCATTCTCTACCAGTCAAACATCAGGCTAAATAGAAATAAAAGTTATAAGCAGTGCATTTAAATAAAGAAAGATATCTAAAATAATGTGGCAAATAAAAAATATTACATAAACATACGTTCGATACATTATATACATAAATATACATACAATACATAAATAAATACTTATACCGTACATAAATATATACATATATATCTACAGAATATTTATGTTGTAAAAGTAACTGACGAAATAACAAAAGTAAAATCGTATTTATAAACGTACAACATAACTATATATGTAGGAGACAATATGAAAAATTTAAAATGATACCCATATCAGATATTCATACTTGCAACATTTAATAGTGTTCACGGACTTTTTTAATGTCAAGAGGGATTTGGTTCCAGAGCCTTATAGCTGTAAGGGCGAAGGATTTAGAAGTGTAACCCGTACGGTGTAACGGTGTAAGTAACTTGTGACTTTCAGACTAACTTAAGAACAAAGAATGCGTTTATGAGAATTAGAGAGTGTGCAGAGAACTATAATATTTCTGCGTTGTCGAATAGGCAGCCACGCAAGCTGTGTTCGAAAAGAAGATACATGGTCACACTTACCTAGACCATAAATGTTAGATACATTTGCAATTGTTTTGGAGACGATAAAAAGTGTTAAGGTGATATTGAGAAAGGTCTGAGCAACACACATCAGCATAATCAATAATTGGTAAAATAAGTGATTGAATAAGCAGCACTTTAGTAGTGGTTGGAAGGAAGTTTCTTAGACGATAAAATGATCTCAAGGTTGCATAAGCTTTCCGACATATCTCCTGTATTTGTTTATCCCAGGTGAGAGAGCTATCAATGTACAAACCGAGGTTTTTCACGTGGGTACAAAAAGGAATTATATTGTTATCACATATGATTGCCGACAAGCTCCGCTTATGTATAGAGCTGGAGCTCGTCAGCATACAAATGATAAGAGCACTTAACATTTGAAGGGATAAAGTTTATAAAAATTTAAAAATAACAGACAAGAGAGTATACCGCCTTGAGGGACACCAGTAGGCACTTCACGCCAATCAGATAAATTCTGTCCTGTACGCACAGCCTGTTGGCGCCCTCGAAGATAAGTTGAAAACAAATCCTGAGTAGAAGAAGAGATATTCAACCGCGAAAGAAGAGCTAACAAGATTTCATGGTCAACGGCGTTAAAAGCATTTGAGAAATCGACTAAAATAATAATTGTAAGTTTCCAATTTTCCATACCATCCCGGATATCTTCAATTATCTTTAAAAATGCAGTAGTTGTGTTGTGACCGGGTTGAAATCATGACTGATATGGAGAAAGAACATTATTTTTAAGGATAAAAGCTGAAATTTGCTTATATACAGTAGCTTCTAAAACCTTGGAAAGATAAGGTAAAATAGAAATTGGTCTGAAATGGGAGATTAGGTAAATCTTATTTGATTTTATTAAAATTTTTATCGTAATATACTTTACTTTATAAAATTTTTCATTAAACCAAACTAAAATACTTTTGTATTATATTCGGTATCTAAGGTAGGTAGCGAAAGAAACTTCCACCTTAAAAACATTAGATTTATATTGGACTCTTCTAAAATTTTTACCCTAACATATTATTACTTTATAAAACTTTTCATTAAACCAAACTAATAACTTGTATTCCATTTTTATGAAGATTTACATAAATGTTTCATAAAAAAAAAGATCACGTTCTCGCCAACGCTCTAACGTTTGTTAGTATCTTAAGGCATCACACTTTATTAAACACTATCAGTGCTGTGGTAAATTACAGTTTAGCATCAAAATATACTGTGGTTTAGCAAATATTGTTTCTTTAATAAAGAAATATTAAAACAAGACGAAGTTTTAACACGAAACTCTAGTAATAACATAGAAAATCACGTTTCAATTTTGAACTGCAACGTCAGTCACGTGATTCACGTGGATCATGTTTGTTGTAGTTTAGTATATTCGTTTATAAATTTTCATTAAAATCATAAGAATTTGTACTGAAATTTTAGTAAAATATTCGGAATAACTGTGGAATATATATTTCATGCCAAATTATATTTACCAATTTCGGATGGTTTTCTGAAATCAGAAATACACCACTGTGATATACATAGTCAGGTCATAAGTATTGTCACACAGTAAAAACTTCTTTTTAGAATGCTGGCCACAAAAAGTTTATTGAATTCGAATTTAGAATTGTTCATGAAAATAAAACTACATACTTATTAGAATTTTACTCATATTTAAATATGGAGTGGACGCTTAAAGAAAATCGTGTTGCAGTTATTGCGTTGCATCGTTGCGGTTACGCGCCAATTCAAGTTTTGACATTCTGAAAAATTTGAATATATCTAAAAGATTCGTTTATCGTACCATCAAACGATACAATGAAGACTCTAGTATGGATGACAGGTCAAGAAGTGGTCACCCTCGGTCTGTTAGGACTCCAGCAATATAAAAGCTGTGAAGGCTCGTATTCAAAGAAATCCCAAACGTAAGCAGAAACTGTTCGCCCTTCAGATGGGGTTAAGCAGAACCATGGTGAAAACGGTGTTAAAAGAAGACTTAGGGCTTTGGGCATATCGAAGAAAAACAGGACATTGTTTGAATGCTCGTCTAATGCACCTGAGACTGAAGAGACGCCGCGCTTTGTTTAAGCAGTACGCGGGAAAACAATATCAGGAAATTCTTTTTCGGATGAAAAATTTTACCCTAACATATTATTACTTTATAAAACTTTTCATTAAACCAAACTAAAATACTTTTGTATTATATTCGGTATCTAAGGTAGGTAGCGAAAGAAACTTCCACCTTAAAAACATTAGATTTATATTGGACTCTTCTAAAATTTTACCCTAACATATTATTACTTTATAAAACTTTTCATTAAACCAAACTAATAACTTGTATTCCATTTTTATGAAGATTTACATAAATGTTTCATAAAAAAAAAGATCACGTTCTCGCCAACGCTCTAACGTTTGTTAGTATCTTAAGGCATCACACTTTATTAAACACTATCAGTGCTGTGGTAAATTACAGTTTAGCATCAAAATATACTGTGGTTTAGCAAATATTGTTTCTTTAATAAAGAAATATTAAAACAAGACGAAGTTTTAACACGAAACTCTAGTAATAACATAGAAAATCACGTTTCAATTTTGAACTGCAACGTCAGTCACGTGATTCACGTGGATCATGTTTGTTGTAGTTTAGTATATTCGTTTATAAATTTTCATTAAAATCATAAGAATTTGTACTGAAATTTTAGTAAAATATTCGGAATAACTGTGGAATATATATTTCATGCCAAATTATATTTACCAATTTCGGATGGTTTTCTGAAATCAGAAATACACCACTGTGATATACATAGTCAGGTCATAAGTATTGTCACACAGTAAAAACTTCTTTTTAGAATGCTGGCCACAAAAAGTTTATTGAATTCGAATTTAGAATTGTTCATGAAAATAAAACTACATACTTATTAGAATTTTACTCATATTTAAATATGGAGTGGACGCTTAAAGAAAATCGTGTTGCAGTTATTGCGTTGCATCGTTGCGGTTACGCGCCAATTCAAGTTTTGGCATTCTGAAAAATTTGAATATATCCAAAAGATTCGTTTATCGTACCATCAAACGATACAATGAAGACTCTAGTGTGGATGACAGGTCAAGAAGTGGTCACCCTCGGTCTGTTAGGACTCCAGCAATATAAAAGCTGTGAAGGCTCGTATTCAAAGAAATCCCAAACGTAAGCAGAAACTGTTCGCCCTTCAGATGGGGTTAAGCAGAACCATGGTGAAAACGGTGTTAAAAGAAGACTTAGGGCTTTGGGCATATCGAAGAAAAACAGGACATTGTTTGAATGCTCGTCTAATGCACCTGAGACTGAAGAGACGCCGCGCTTTGTTTAAGCAGTACGCGGGAAAACAATATCGGGAAATTCTTTTTTCGGATGAAAAATTTTTACCGTAGAAGAGAGCTACAACAAACAAAATGACAAGGTGAAGAATCAAGAATGAAGTATCAAAATACAGTCCTGACGAACCTTGTGGAACCTGTTTCTGATATCATGTTCAATAACAGGCACTGGGTATTCGAACAAGATTCGGCGCCAGCTCATAGAGCGAAGAGCACACAAGACTGGCTGGCGGCGCGTGAAATTGACTTCATCGGGCACGAAGACTGGCCCTCCTCCAGTCCAGATTTGAATCCGTTAGATTACAAGATAGGGCAACACTTGGAGGAAAAGGCGTGCTCACAGCCTCATCCCAATTTCGAGTCACTCAAGACATCCTTGATTAAGGCAGCCGCCGATATTGACATGGACCTCGTTAGTGCTGCGATAGACGACTGGCCGCACAGATTGAAGGCCTGTATTCAAAATCTCGGAGGTCTTTTGAATAAACTTTAGTGTCATAAGAATCTTTGTTTTGTTAAGTTCATTTTGGTTTATAAATAGTTACATAATGAATAAACTTGTTTTAATTATTTTAGGTTAAACATGTGACAGAATTTATGACCTGACTAGGTATATATAATCCTTAAATAAGATGTCATAACTGTCACAAGTTTGTAATTTTACATGCAATGTAACTTTAAAAAAAATTCTATTTCTATTAACATACATTACTTAATATACAACTTACCTTTACTCTTTGTATTTCGAGATTGATTTGTTCGCTTATTCGTGTATTGTCCATATCCATCATATCCATTTGACGCTTTTGTTCTTCTACAAGTTGTAGTGCTTGAAGATACTTAAAAAAAACGATGTTTATAATTTTGACTGTAGGCGCAATGCTAATAGAATCTACTATCAAAATAAATCTTGATTAAGAAGAGTAATTCATAATTTTGAACAGGATTATTACTATACGAATAACTGAGTGACTATACATCATATTCAGTAAGGACAAAATCTGTAAAAAAGTATAGTCAAAGTTCCGCCAATCTGCGACTTTTATATTTCCAATGCATAAAAAAAATGTCTTCACGCAATTCCCAATACAGGAGTAGACAGAGGTCAAGTCTAGACAATTAAGTCCTTTTCACCCACCTTCCACCGAAGATATTTTCGGGACAAAGTGACAGGTGGTGAGCCCGTCGCCGCCTTTATGTCCAAGCCAACGATGAAATTCGTACATAAGTTTTTGAAAATCTCATTGGTACTGCCACCTGGGGATCGAACTCGGGTCTCTCGACTCGAAATTCCGACCACCCAACAACTCGGCTATCGTGACTTCAAATTTCCAATGGCAAAGCAAGGGCAAAAAATATTTTGAAAAATATACACTTTGGGAATATACACTTAAGTTTTTGGCATATTTTTGACTCCTTTATTTTTTGTCCAATACATAGGACGACAAAAAACCTTTTGTAAAAAAATTTGATAATCAGGAACATAACCATCGCACAAAGCGGTTGATATCTATACTGATAATCTTACATATGTGTGGCAATTGAATTTACATATGTATATGGAACTGATATTCAATTGTTTTCAATATTTTTGGAACACTAACTTTAACTCTATAGTCTTGTAGTTGGTCATTCTGCTCTTTCATCAATGTTCTAAGTTCGTCAATTTCTTCTCTAGCTTCCCTGTAACATTGTTTAAGAGCCCTAACATTTACTTCCTGCTCTAGCGCTTGTTCTTTTGTACCCAACAACATATTCGTGTGAGTCGTTAAGCCCTCAAACTTCATTTCTAGCTCCCTCAACTTATTTTGAGTTTCGCGGTGCTGGCAGCGCTCTTTTTCTAACTCTTCTTTTTTCTTAAGAAGATCCGCGCGGAGCATTGCGCACTGAAAATTCAATAATTTTTTTGTGAAATATTTTTATTAGCAAAAATATTTAATCAAATTTTGTATATTATTTCCACAAGATTAGTTCCTCAATACCAGTGCTACTTCTTAACCAACGTCTCCATTGTGCAAACAATTAGACTTTTTTCTTTCAAACAATATTTTTTGTCACGTTTTTTTTCTTTAAGCACAGACTGCCTGTCAATGTATACAAGAAGCAAAAACCAATTTCTTTAAGTGTTTAACATTGTACGGAACTCTTCTTATGCGATTTATCGCGATTTTTATTGGCCTATATCAATATAAAAATTTTCATAACCTCAGTAACTTTAGTCTTGAAACTTTCTTGTGTCTGCAATAATTGGATAGAAAGCTTCTGGACTTCTTTTTCTGCCGGTGTCTGTAACAAAAGAAAGAGTAAATATTAAAAACAAATATTAAAAAATCGTATATTTAAAAAAGTGTATATTTACCGGTGGAGCGTTGGGATTGCATGGTGCAGGACACGGAGGGCAAACTCCACACTGAAACAAAAAATTGATTGAAAATATCTACGAAAATCCTAGAACTTTTTTATATCTTCAGGCATAGTGCCTGAAGACATAAAAAAGCCACCCTGGCTGAGTGGTCACGATCTTAGCATACCTCTGTCGCTTTGTTCAAATTCTTAATACCTCTAGACATCCTAGTACTGTTGACCCTTCCCTCTTCGAGCAATAAGATCACATAGTCGTTGGAAGTAATTCTCGGCCTATATCGACCAGTTTTAATGTTTTCTTTTGCGTTGTATATCTTCTTCACTATTCAGTATTCACTCATTTGCTCAACATGCTCAAACCATCGAAGCACGCCCTCAAGCTTTTTTCCCCACATGGTTTCCTATACTAAATTGGAACCTCAAATCTGTAAACATACGCTAGCCTAACCCGATACCTTAAAGGGAACAGAGCGTGTCACTGCCAGTAGCTGGCAATCCACGTGTAATTGTTCTTATAATAGTAGTACATATAGCTATAATCCACACACTCAATTACCTGCGCTATGATGTGCTATTACGTAGGTCAATGTTATTAACATCTATTGCTTATCTAATATAAATCTATTGTATATAAATATTCGTATATAAATACATAATAAAATAAATAAATAAATAAATATCAAATCACGCAATTCCCAGTACTGGGGTAGACCGAGGTCTAGTCTAGGCAATTAAGTCCTTCGACCCACCTTCCACCGAAGAGTTTCGGTCAGGAAAGTGACATCTGTGGGTGAGTGGCGTACACACCGGTTATCATGGTGTCGTCAGCTCTGAGGTCAAATCGCGGTTGGTTTAATGAAGAAATAATTTTTTTTATTTTTTATGATCTGGATGTTTGCAGTGCGTTCCTTGTTTCTAATTCCATAATATAAGTGCTTAAGCTGCTTACTTTGGGATCAGAGCAATGTATGTGATGTTGTCCCTATCTATCTCTCAATGTATGTAAAGAGGATTCGTATGCCGTTACCAATCGCCAAAAATAATATCATATAAATTTTCATACAAAACAAAAAGTATATGGTAAAGAATAATGGAAATTTATGTATAAATAATTAAATAAAAGTGAATTGTGTACAAGTGTTCAGCAATGAATTTTAATGTAATGCAATTTCACCAAGTGACAACAATCGCAAGTAAAAATTATATAAAAAAATATGAATGTTCAATTATATTGTACCAATATATACCATTTATTGTACAATATAATAATAGTATATTGTACCAATACACCAATCATATTGTCGTCTCAAATAAGCTTGGATGAAAAATTATTCAAAAGAACATAATCGTCTAGACAACTGTCTAACCTATATTATTTTGATATTGCGATAAAGCGTAAATGAAAAAAAAATATATAAATCTTGTCACTTACGAGTAGTTTTTGTTGAGTGTAATGCTAAATAAATGTCTTGCATAGTAAAGAATCTATTCCAAGTACTCGATCATTTAGTAGTACTATAAAAAACTGGGCAGATCGTCACTTCTATTAAGGATTCATCCTATACCGCCTTTGCCTGGTAGAGCTTGTGACTTGAGAACCTTTGTTCTCCAACAAGAGTGACAAAAATCCCTTCACGCCATTCCCAATACAAGGGTAGACAGAGGTCTCGACAATTAAGTCTTTAGGACCCATCTTCCACCGAAGACATTTATGGGACACGTGACAGGTGGTGAGCCCATCGCAGGCTTTATGTCCAAGCCAACGATATGAATCGTACACAGGTTTTTAAAAATACTCATTGGTACGAACCTGCCACCTGGGGATCGAACTCGAGTTCCTCGAATCGAATTCCGATCACACAACCACCCGGCTATCGTGACTGGCAACAAGTTTGACGATTTGAATAATGGTGTAAAATATTGATGAATGCACCAGGCTCAACCTCTCCTTCCCTATTACAATACTTCAGAGGGTCGGTGGAAGGTGGGTCGAAACGACTTAAGTGTCTAGACTTCTGTGTACTAAAGTACTACTGTGTAATGGCGTAAAGATATTTTTTATTTATTTATTATAAATAAAACAAGAATAACTTGCAGTTTACCTCACCGATTATTATCATATCTTTTAATAGGACCCTTGACGTCCATACAGAAGGATAGACATGCGTGTGATGGCCCCATTGTGTTATAATGGCTTGGATTATGTCTTTGTCGTTTGTTAGACTCGTCATATAACACAGCTACCATACAATGGCTATTTGATTTCCTATTATTTCTTAATTCAATAATGAAAGGTAATAAGAAAGCTTGGTCTCTTCACTGTATTTTCATTTTGTTTACCTGACTCGTGTATAGCGGTTTAAATTATCCACTACATATAACTCAAATCACATCAAATCAAAATCTTTTTTTCGACTTACGACGATCAATTTTATGAGAGTTTAGGACAATTAAGTCCTTTCGACCCCTCTTCTACCGACAGTCAGTCGCCGTTCGGACTTTTATGTATTATTATTTCGGGAGTTGCATTATGAATATAATAATGTCGTCTACTTACAGCTTTCGTCATAGGCGGCACTGGTACCCCACCAGGCTGAAAATATACATATATTTACGTAAATTTAAAAAAAAAACTACTTTGTCTATTTTAGACGGGGCAGTCCCTGCCTTCGAATAAAAGGATTTAATTCCATTAGGGATAAATATTTGTACGGTAAATGTGAATGTTTATATTCGAGTCACGCGTGTTTCATACGTATTAATAATTATTTATTTCTAAAGTTTCACAATATAGAGGTCCAAACAATAGAGTCCTTTCACCCCACTTATCACCGACGACATTTTTTGGGACAACGTGAAAGTTGATGAGAATGCCACCGTCGTTATATCTAAGCCAACAATGTAAATTGTACATAAGTTTTAAAAACTCATTGGTACGATTCTAACACCTAGGAATCGAACTCGCATTTCTCGACTCGTATTTCGATGATAGTAATTTTTAAAAGAAATTTTATGAATTACAATGTTGTCGCTGTTTAGTTACCGAGACATAGATTCCAATTTTGAAGCTGGTGTGTTTAGTTTGATCGAAACCATAGATAAATAAAATTATTATCAAATATTGAACAATGCGAATTATAAAATTTATTTTACTTCTTGTCTTTGGGCAGAGTAACGATAGTCACCAGCCTGGGTGATCGAAATCCTAGTCAAGAGACACGAATTCGATCTCCTCGTACCGATGGGGTTTTTTTGAAACTTCAGTAATATTTACGTCGTTGGCTCGGACATAAAGACGGCGACGGGCTAACCATCTGTCACGTCGTCCCAAAAATATCTTTGGTGTAAGATGGATCGAAAGGCCTTAATTTTCTAGACCTTGGTCTACTCCAATATTGGAAAAGCGCAAAGATACAGAGCACCCAACAAAATAATATATTCAAGAATTTGAAAAATGTGTACCGGTTGCTGAAAACATGTGTTAGGGCCAGACGCGCTGCCACCGCGGCAAGCGCTTCCCGGCGCTTTCAGAGATTCCATTTCAGCTCTCACTGAACGCACCTGAAACTCCAATTCGCCCAACTGCTTTTCCTATACAACAAGGAATTAAAAATGCCGTATAATTAGACTCCCTTCACCTAAAGTTACAAATGTTTAAGTTTGTCCGGAATTTATCACGCAGATAGTTTATTACGTATTAGTTAGTCACCCGATTCCGGGTTTTCCAGAAACTTATCTACTTATTATATCGTTGGCTTGGACATAAAAACGGCGGCGGGATCACCACTTGAGTCCCAAAATATCTTCGGTGGAAGGTGGGTCAAAGGGACTTAATTGTATAGACTAGACCTCTGTCCACTCGTCTCTTTCTGTAAGCTGTTAAACTGCGGGGAAAAGTATAAATATTCCCACTACCTCTGTGCACGAGTGGCGTTTTTCAAGTCATCGCCAGCTCTGGCGTCCGGGATCGATTCCCGGACGGATTAATGCGGTTAACACCTTTTTGCATTTTCTCTGATCTTCCCGAAAATATCTGCGGTGGAAGGTGGGTCAAAGGGACTTAATTGTCTAGACTAGACCTCTGTCTACCCCTGTACTGGGAATTGCGTGATTTGATATTTTAGTATTTATTATTTCTCTGATACATGCATCTATAATACAAGCACCTAGTGCTTGTATTATGTTCGTTTTTCTGATTAAATAATACAGTGTTTAGTGCTAATGTATCTATCTATGTATGTAGTTATTTATTTCTCTAGACTGAGTAATTCAAGATGAAGGTAATAAAATAAATATACATTAACGGCTTTAATTTCTTGGTTAATATTGATCATATAACCGCAATCTTCGGTATTTATTCTTGGCTTCGATGTCACGTTGTCTTAAATACGCTCTAGTGGATATTTAGTTCAACTCAACCGTCTAGACATCCGACTGCTCAAGATTTAGCATACGGTCGACAGGTTCGTTATTATTTTTATATTATGGCAGATATGATTTGTTCCATATCTGGATTAAAATACAATGCCAAAAGAAATAAATCAATTAGGAAAAAAATATATTTTAAAACAAATTCTGCATTCCATATGATTGCTTCCTGAATTGTGTGAAATAATTTATTAAATAATATACCGTTTCTTGATACTAACAAGTTCTGAAGTAGAATTTTTATAATTATTAAGCTTATCAATCAGCTCCAGATCACTTTTTACTTCAACTTCACTTTTGTTGTCCCCGAACTGTAACATATCATCGAATCATAACTTTTTTTTTCATAGTATTAAAAAAAAAAATATCTTCACGCAATTCCCAATACAGGGGTAGACAGAGGCCGAGTCTAGACAATTAAGTCCCTTCGACCCACCTTTCACCGAAGATATTTTCGGGACAACGTGACAGGTGGTGAGCCCGTCGCCGCCTTTATGTCCAAGCCAACGATATTCGTACATAAGTTTTTGAAAAACCCATTGGTACGAGCCTACCAACTGGGGATCGAACTCGGGTCTATTGACTCGAAATTCCGACCACCCAACCACTCGGCTATCGTGTAGTATTGTAATATTAATTATTCACTATTTATTAGAAGTCACGATAGCCGAGTGGTTGGGTGGTCGGAATTTCGAGTCGAGAGACCCGAGTTCGATCCCCAGGTGGCAGGCTCGTACCAATGGGTTTCTCAAAAACTTATGTACAAATTGTATCGTAGGCTTGGACATAAAGACGGCGGCGGGCTCACCACCTGTGACGTTGTCCCGAAAATATCTTCGGTGGAAGGTGGGTCGAAGAGACTTAATTGTTTAGACTAGACCTCTGTCTACCCCTGTATTGGGAATTGCGTGATTTGATATTTTAGTATTTATTATTTCTCTGATACATGCATCTATAATACAAGCACCTAGTGCTTGTATTATGTTCGTTTTTCTGATTAAATAATACAGTGTTTAGTGCTAATGTATCTATCTATGTATGTAGTTATTTATTTCTCTAGACTGAGTAATTCAAGATGAAGGTAATAAAATAAATATACATTAACGGCTTTAATTTCTTGGTTAATATTGATCATATAACCGCAATCTTCGGTATTTATTCTTGGCTTCGATGTCACGTTGTCTTAAATACGCTCTAGTGGATATTTAGTTCAACTCAACCGTCTAGACATCCGACTGCTCAAGATTTAGCATACAGTCGACAGGTTCGTTATTATTTTTATATTATGGCAGATATGATTTGTTCCATATCTGGATTAAAATACAATGCCAAAAGAAATAAATCAATTAGGAAAAAATATATTTTAAAACAAATTCTGCATTCCATATGATTGCTTCCTGAATTGTGTGAAATAATTTATTAAATAAATGCTTACCGGACTATTAGTATTACCACAATCCTGTTGAGATGTAGTGCTTTTGCTCAAACCAGTCGCATCGCCCTGCGTTAAAAATAATAATAGTATTAATTTATCAAGCAATCATAAACGTTTTACACTTACGTAAGTTACATTGTCTAAAGCCTGTTTGGGAATAAGTAAACCAGGCTCAAATTTGTGTATTTCAATTTGTGTATTTTCCTAAATTTAAGACACCACATGCGTACTTATAAAACGGCTAAGTAAACTTGTAAACGGCCTGTAAACCTGTAAAGATATAGTCCTCTCCTTTACAATCGCTACGCTTGGCAAGGGTATTGGCGACCTCAGTACCAGATACCTGGTACCTTCGACGCTACTGCCCGACACCAGTCCGCGTCCAGTATTCTAGTATTTTTCGAGGTAGTTATCCCGACATCTATCGGTAGCCAATGACATTTTGAAAACTTTACCCTTAGTCGCCTCTTATGTAATTCTCGCTAGGAAAGGGGGTTACATGACGCTGATACCACACAACAAACTAAGACACCACACCAGAAAAAAACGTTCTCGCGTACATTGAAACTGATTGCATTGCATTTGCATTGAAGATTCTATTTTATACATTACACAGATATAGCAATTTATTTCTAAGTAATTTAAGTAAGTAATCGAAATTACGACTTTGCTATCTTGGGATTGGGTCTGATCAGCCGAATTGATATCTGGCTTCGCAGAAGACTGGCGAAGAGTAGATGGAAGTTATGATTCTTTTCACTCGGGGAGGTAGCTGTATGTCCTTCTCTTTTCTACCTCTTCGCTCTTTAAATGCGCCGGCAATCGCTACAACAATACAATATCCGTTGAGTTGCCGAATTCAACGGATATTGTATTGTTGTAGCGATTGTACATGACCATTAACAGTCTGTTTTCTCGATCGTGCATTTAAATATCTTTTCCTTAAAACTTACATGAAAATAATTCTAGAATGCAACTATTCTATACATAAAATGACTGTGAATATACGATTGAAAAATCGTTAGAATCATTAATCTTCTTCCTCACCGTACTTTTGATGGAAGAAACGATAAAATGTACTGAATACGAAATGGTAATTCCGAGAGCAAACGCAAAGACCGAATCAATAAAACTTCAAAGAAATGCGAAGCCTTAATGTATTAATGTAAACCAAACACAAAGCGCAAGCGTGTGAACGGGGGTATTTAGTTTGGCTAAATTGAGCTTAGAGAGGCTTGTCGTCGATCCAGTCGAATGTCGGGTTTTTGGCTACAATACAAAAGGAGGTTGAACAAATGTTTGCAATACATTAACACCTTTGTGCACGTTTAGTGTCACTTTCGGCTTGCGTTTGACATATGATGATGTAGATCGCAATAGCGAAATCAGAGGCTAGAACGAGAAAATTTTGTCCTTTCTGGAATATAATCAGAATCATTCTTACATCTGGATGACTAATGATATTGACGACAATGATAAGAAAGTGCCACATACCTGTTATAGTCTTATCATCTATTGAAAAATACAACAAATAAAGGAGCAATACTGATGAAGACATTATATTTCGAATGTGTTAAATAAAAGTACGCGAGAACCAACGTAATGGCCGAAACAATTTCAATGTCCGAAATGCCCTTTTTCACCATTCGAGCACACCTATTCACGCATTCACAAGCATTTAAATGGCTTCCAAATACGACCCAACATTGAGAATCAGCGAGAAACCTACGAGTGTGAATCAAGCACAAAATATTTTAGAAGCAAACAATATGAAGATCAGGAACAATTTTTTCCGCAATGTTGCAGTTTATATAAAAAAGATAAGTAAAAACTTTGATTAAGACTCGTGTTAAAATTACTGAGTAATTATCTAACGTATTGCAAATCGTGACCATCTGGATTTCTAAAAAACTCATTCTAGTTGTAATACCTCAGGATTATTCTTATTAAGCTTCTCGACAAGGACCGAATTTTCGATGTTCAATAGCTTAAGCTCTCCTTGCAGTCTTTTTATTTGAGCACGGCACGTTTCTAAATTTTGTTCTTTTGTCATTAGCTCCTTGTACAAAATATATCTGAAAAATATAAAATAAACAGCATACCTTGTGGAATTAGTGATACTTGTTTATTTAACCATTATAAGGTCTATTTTTTAATTTTGTTACACATTTGGTTGGTCAAAGAACTGTTTTGATTTTGATTTATAAATGTCTAATTTGACAAGTTACATTTGGACAGGTTTGGTTTTTTTATTTTATAAATCTAATATCAATTATAGAGATGACAGAGGTTTTGAAAAAAGGTTTTTAGTTACTTGAGGTAAAAGAGTATATATATATATATATATATATATATATATATATATATATATATATATATATATATATATATATATATATATATATATATATATATATATATATATATATATATATATATATATATATATATATATATATATATATATATATATATATATACATATATATATATATATATATATATATATATATATATATATATATATACTCGCGCTATTTTATATAAATGAAATGAAAATCACTTTTCATGTTAGACATATGAAAACTGATTATTTAAAGGTTTTTTATTAAATTAGGATACCAATATCATTCATATTAAACACTTACTTATACGATTTAACTAATTGGGTAGTCAGGCATAAGACTCTTAGGATTTTCGTAAAAGGATCGTTGTAACAGAAATTAATTTCAGTTACCTAGTATGTAATTTTAAAATAAGTAACACATTATGTTTAAATTAGAACCGCCTTCAAAAAGCTTGCATTTACAACTGGCTACCGCCATGTAGCGGCATAACCATCTCGAACAATACCAGACCCGTAATTCAGCAGATCGGTGAATCACAGCAGCGTCTACTATGCAAGGTGTCTTATACTACAATCACCAATCCACTTGCCATCTACATCGATTATAAGAAAACATTTGCTACATATCTAAAAAAATCACTACAAGCTACATTTGTACACATTTCGGTTTCAAGGCGAATCAACAAAAATTATGGCTATTCCACAAATAAAGCTAATATTCATATAAAATTAATGTATTCATAGAAATAACAAATTGCCTCTGATTAAATTGATGGTGGGCAAACAGAAAGGCAAAATCCAAACATTATTACTGTAAGAGATAAAATAACACAACTAAATTCCAAATATATCTGATAGATCAAAGGGTTTTATGATTACCCAGAATTACGATACCTCTTATTTGTAAAAATTAGATTCTTTGTATAGTAATTTGAAACATGTACATTCCACGTTAATCGGACCGTATTCGATTCGAATTCGTATTCGAATCCCGCTTTTATTCACAAAATAAGTTCCCAAAATTCTTAATACAATATCTTGAGAAAACATATTAAAATAATTATTCATACACAAATATCTTGACCGTTATCCATGGACGTAATTTCGTCCACGGAATGATCAAATAATGAAATATTATAATCCTAACTAAATATTAGTTAGGATTATATTATATAATATTATATGATATAATTTGAAACTGGATTTTGTTGGCTTGTTACGCTGTAACGCCTAAACCACTAAACCGAAAATAAAAATAATTTCACCAATAGCAAGCCACATTATCGGCGAGTAACATAGGCAGACTTTCTTTTTACTTAGACAATCCTTCGAAAATAAAAAAAATATAAAACAATGTAAAATAAAATATCTTCACACAATTCCCAATACAGGGGTAGACAGAGGTCTAGTCGAGACAATTAAGTCCCTTTGACAGGTGGTGAGTCCCTCGCCGTCTTTATGTTCAAGCCAACGATATCATTCGTACGTACGCATTTTTTTTTTTGAAAATCCTATTGGTTCGAGCCTGCCACCTGGAGATTGAACTCGGGTTTTCGGACATTTAAAGATGTTTAAAAACGTAAACCGCGGCTTTGCTCGCGTGGAACACATCTTTTAACCGCGGTTTTGCTCAAAAAACTGTGTTATAGTAAACTATTCAGTAGTATATAGTATTATAATTGTGGTAGCAATAGTACTATAATAGTAGAATAGTAGCAATAATAAGTAGATGATCTCATGATGAAGAGTTTTAACTTAGAGAGTTTCATTTATATAACGCGATTTATTTCGTGGATGAAACCCCAAAAAGATATCTTTGTATGTAAGATATGTTTGTATGTAAGATGGTAGAGTATAATAAAATATTTCGCAATAATCTATATTACATTCAGTTACCTACTATGTATATTATATTATTACATTATTGCGAAATATTTTATCATACTCTATAAAAAATAAGATTATTCTCTATAAAGATTAAGTCACGATAGCCGAGTGGTTGGGTGGTCGGGATTTCGAGTCAAGAGACCCGAGTTCGATCCCCAGGTGACAGGCTCGTACCAATGGGTTTTTAAAAAACTTATGTACAAATTATATATCGTTGGCTTAGACATAAAGACGGCGACGGGCTCACCACCTGTAACGTCGTCCCGAAAATATCTTCGGTGGAAGGTGGATCGAAGGGACTTTATTGTCTAGACTAGACCTCTTTTTACCCCTGTATTGGGAATTGCGAGAAGATATTTATTTATTTATTTATAATAAATTAAAAGAAATAGTAAAACCATTCGTTTTACATAGATGTGCCAGATAGAATGTGCATAGTTCTGCAAATTATGATTTATTCATCTCATTTGTTAAAGATTATGTATTTTTTATGTAAGTGACATACATTTGATAGAAGTGAAAGATATATGGGTCGTGACATTTACCGATTTGATTTAACAATGATGTGACCCGAATATAGCATAATAATAATTATGTAGAGATTCCTCTGGTAATCTGAGTTTAAGAAGTTTCTGGTTTCCAATCGTTTTTTTACGTTTGATTAATATTTAAATGGTTAAGTAATATTAAAAAATATTTTTTGATCGACATAAATACAATAAATAAATGATTAGTAGTATTTTTCATAAGGTTATTGACTGATCTTTTATGTGCTCTTAATACTGGTAAGGAACAATGTAATGTTATTTACTTTTTACAGAATGTGAATATCCAAAATCTTATTGGTGATAAAGACGCAGGTGCCCATTGCACTCAGTTTTTGTGGCATTGTTACTTTACAGCTATCTATCTCGTCCCCGTATGAAACAATACATCTGTAATTTTCCTCATTTAAAGTCATTCGCAACTGCAGACTATACCACTTACCATCAAGCTGACAGAGACTTAATTTTTTTAACCTAATCAATGAAAAAATAGCCAAAATATCTATTGAATAGTCATAAACAAAGAAAACAGACGAATTCAAGTGGATTATTGAAAATTTTCTAAAAATAGCCTGCATTTATTACGAAAATATAAAAAATGCTAAATATTTAACTATCCAATATGATGTATTTTTAATCTCACATTGATGTTTTGAACTAAAAAAAATAATTATTGCTAACCTCTTGACTTCTAAGTCAGCGTTATCAGCGACCAACTTTTCCTGCATATCGTAGCTTTCGCTCAATTTCCGGGTCAGGTCAATTTCCTTAAAAAATAAAAACGCATTTTGACGTCAAATGTATTTTACTATTTTTATTCTTATTTTATTTCATTTTAATTACAAATGACCACGCATGACACATTTGTGACGTACAGATTTGCTCCTTGAGATTGTTCCACCGGTTGACAGTCCTGATGCTCCCATATGTCTATCAACAGTTAGAAATGCAGCAGTTTTATTTTTTTTGAATTCAGAGCATCTGTAAGGCTCTGAAAATAAATATTATTTTTTTTAATTTTCAGGCAATTTCCCATTCTGTAGGTAGGCAGAGATCAAGATTATAAAGTCCTATTCGACACACTTCACCGAAACATATTTAAAGAACAACATGAAAGATGGAGGGCCTATTAGACAGAGGTCTAGTCTAGACAATTAAGTCCCTTCGACCCACCTTCCAACGTAATAGGTGGCGCGCCCGTCGCCGCTTATATGGGCATATAAGGCAACGATATAGTTCGTACATAAGTTTTTTAAAAACCCATTGGTACGAGGTGGTATATATATATATATATATATATATATATATATATATATATATATATATTCAAAACAGTTAAACGTTAATTGTATTCAATTTGTCGTGTGTTCTGTCAAATTAAGCGTATACGCATGGAAAAGTGACTGCATTATAACGTTGGTACTTTAAAAAAAAAAGTCACGATAGCCGAGTGGTTGCGTAGTCGAGTCAAGAGACCCCAGTTTAATCCCCAGGTGGCAGGCTCGTATCGTTGCCTCAAAAATATATTCGGTGGAAGGTGGGTCGAAACGATTTAATTCTCTAGACCTCTGTCTACCCCTGTATTGGGAATTGCGAGAAGATATTTATTTATTTATAATAAATTAAAAGAAATAGTAAAACCATTCGTTTTACATAGATGTGCCAGATAGAATGTGCATAGTTCTGCAAATTATGATTTATTCATCTCATTTGTTAAAGATTATGTATTTTTTATGTAAGTGACATACATTTGATAGAAGTGAAAGATATATGGGTCGTGACATTTACCGATTTGATTTAACAATGATGTGACCCGAATATAGCATAATAATAATTATGTAGAGATTCCTCTGGTAATCTGAGTTTAAGAAGTTTCTGGTTTCCAATCGTTTTTTACGTTTGATTAATATTTAAATGGTTAAGTAATATTAAAAAATATTTTTTGATCGACATAAATACAATAAATAAATGATTAGTAGTATTTTTCATAAGGTTATTGACTGATCTTTTATGTGCTCTTAATACTGGTAAGGAACAATGTAATGTTATTTACTTTTTACAGAATGTGAATATCCAAAATCTTATTGGTGATAAAGACGCAGGTGCCCATTGCACTCAGTTTTTGTGGCATTGTTACTTTACAGCTATCTATCTCGTCCCCGTATGAAACAATACATCTGTAATTTTCCTCATTTAAAGTCATTCGCAACTGCAGACTATACCACTTACCATCAAGCTGACAGAGACTTAATTTTTTTAACCTAATCAATGAAAAAATAGCCAAAATATCTATTGAATAGTCATAAACAAAGAAAACAGACGAATTCAAGTGGATTATTGAAAATTTTCTAAAAATAGCCTGCATTTTATTATTAAGTAGGGGCGCAATATATGTAGATATATTATCTCTGCTTGAGCCTAGTGGTTAGGTGATCGAAGTTCGAGTCACCTTCCAACGTAATAGGTGGCGCGCCCGTCGCCGCTTATATGGGCATATAAGGCAACGATATAGTTCGTACATAAGTTTTTAAAAACCCATTGGTACGAGGTGGTATATATATATATATATATATATATATATATATATATATATATATATATTCAAAACAGTTAAACGTTAATTGTATTCAATTTGTCGTGTGTTCTGTCAAATTAAGCGTATACGCATGGAAAAGTGACTGCATTATAACGTTGGTACTTTAAAAAAAAAAAAAAAAAAAAAAAAAAAAAAAAAAAAAAAAAAAAAAAAAAAAAAAAAAAAAAAAAAAGTCACGATAGCCGAGTGGTTGCGTAGTCGAGTCAAGAGACCCGACTTTGATCACCTGTGGGTGGGTGGCGATTTATGTCGTCAGCTTGGACTTAAAGACAACGATAGGTGCACAGTCACTTTGTTAAAAAAAATTCTTCGGTGAAAGGGGATCAAACGGACTTAATTGTTTAGAATCCGTTTTGGAAACGGCGTGAAAATATTGCTTTATTATCTCTGTCCTGCTACATCTTTTGCTTCTCATCTGTGCCTCCTCTTAATGGAATTTACCCAATATTAAGTCAGCTTTACCAGCTGACAAGACATCGTGGAATCCAACTTTGATAATCATCCACGACGTCGTCATATAATAATACAATAAGTATTCTTAAAGTTTGTTATATATAGGATAGTTTTGTAAAATATCTTATAATACCTTTTGTATACTAAGCAACCTAGCTTTAGAATCCCTTATAATTCTTGCACTTTTTCTCGTATCATTGTGTATATCACGCAATAATCTTATTAAGGAATCATCTCCATCAACAGGAAGTGGGGAGCCTGAACATGAAAAAAGGTAACGTAGTAGAATGTTCAATTAAATTTAAACCGAAAAACGGCAGATAAAGGTAAAGCTGAAAGCAAAGCACGTTCGATGAACGGAGAAAATAAATTACAATTAATTAATTACAGTTCATTCTATATAACATTATTTCAAGTAATTGGTTTTTTTATAAAATATGAACTTACATGCTCTGGATTTCTGCAATAAAAATAAAATATTAGTTCTTTAAAATATATTCATGAATTACATACAAAAAAATGTTTTGTTGAGTGAATATTTTGTAAATCACCTTGGTTATGTCACAATAGCCAACAAGTCACGATAGCCGAGTGGTTGCGTAGTCGAGTCAAGAGACCCGACTTTGATCACCTGTGGGTGGGTGGCGATTTATGTCGTCAGCTTGGACTTAAAGACAACGATAGGTGCACAGTCACTTTGTTAAAAAAAATTCTTCGGTGAAAGGGGATCAAACGGACTTAATTGTTTAGAATCCGTTTTGGAAACGGCGTGAAAATATTGCTTTATTATCTCTGTCCTGCTACATCTTTTGCTTCTCATCTGTGCCTCCTCTTAATGGAATTTACCCAATATTAAGTCAGCTTTACCAGCTGACAAGACATCGTGGAATCCAACTTTGATAATCATCCACGACGTCGTCATATAATAATACAATAAGTATTCTTAAAGTTTGTTATATATAGGATAGTTTTGTAAAATATCTTATAATACCTTTTGTATACTAAGCAACCTAGCTTTAGAATCCCTTATAATTCTTGCACTTTTTCTCGTATCATTGTGTATATCACGCAATAATCTTATTAAGGAATCATCTCCATCAACAGGAAGTGGGGAGCCTGAACATGAAAAAAGGTAACGTAGTAGAATGTTCAATTAAATTTAAACCGAAAAACGGCAGATAAAGGTAAAGCTGAAAGCAAAGCACGTTCGATGAACGGAGAAAATAAATTACAATTAATTAATTACAGTTCATTCTATATAACATTATTTCAAGTAATTGGTTTTTTTATAAAATATGAACTTACATGCTCTGGATTTCTGCAATAAAAATAAAATATTAGTTCTTTAAAATATATTCATGAATTACATACAAAAAAATGTTTTGTTGAGTGAATATTTTGTAAATCACCTTGGTTATGTCACAATAGCCAACAAGTCACGATAGCTGAGTGGTTGGGTGATCGGAATTCGAGTCAAGGGACCCGAATTCGATCCCCAAGGCTCGCACCAATAGGTTATAAAAAAAATTAGGTACGAACTATTACGATGGCTTGGACATAAAGACGGCGACGGGTTCACCGGTGGGTGGAAAGGCCAAAGAAAATTTCTAGACCTCTGTCTACGCCAGTATTGGGAATGGCGTGAAAGATATATTTTTTTTGTATATACCTTGGGTATGTTTGTCACTAGGCAGCATTTACCACTTTTATCCTTTGGCTGATTTACATTTATTTTTTGACTTTCCGTTACAATATTCTTTGGGTGGAGTAAAGTTTTAACACATCGACTATCGAATCCAGTTATTGGTTGCATGGTTTCTATGTGAGTTACAGTTGAGTATTTATCGTCCCCTTGAGCTGCCTTACCGACGTCTTTGTCCAGTCGAAAAGTTTCGTTAGCATTAGAATATTTTCGGGGAAACTAAAAAAAGAGCAAAAACTTATGAAACTGATTTGATATCTATATAAGGGCCTGGAATAATCTAAAATATGATGACTTCCCTGGAGTAAGAGGCGCACACGCCGGTTTTCTAACCTCTTTTTCTAAAGTTTGGCGGGTCTGGGTGTCATATTTATATTATCATATATTTATTACATTTACCATACACATGACCTCCGTGGACGGGAGGCGTAAACAACAGTTTCATGATGTCGCTAGTTCTGCGGTCCCGGTTTCAATTCCCAGTGGGAAACACTTATTCTATCTACATTTTCTGGGGTCAGGGTGTTTGTTGTGCCTTTATTATTTCTGATTCCGTAACACAAGTGCTTTAACTGATCACTTTGGTATTTGAGCAATGTATGTATATGTTATATGTGTATGTTATGTATTTATGATGCTGTCTCTACTCAGGTATACATTTTATTATATTAATTTAATGTAGTACATAGGCCTCTCCCGCAAGCAAGTTTTTACGCCGTTTGATTTCTTAAATTCTCGATCCCTCCAGACGCTGTGGTCTGTTTAATTTAGTATTTTTTTTGTTATTTTCTACCAACTATCAATAGTCATTACGTTATAAGCCTAAACAGTCTTATAACTTAATATCTATAGATAGTTGTTGGAAAAAGAGAAACCCCTTTGTCGCTTCTTACGAAAAATTACGAAACACCCTGAAAGTTTATCCCAGAAAGTGGGTGACATTCTTACCGTCAGCACACGGTCACATCTATCGTAAATGACAAATTTTTAAATGACAATAATATTTGAATTTTATCGTAAACGACAAAAAATGCATTTTAACAACAACTTACTATGCTACACTCTGTTGTAAAAATGTCGTCTCTTGGTGATACACAAGATACTTCTCTTCGCAATTGATCCTTGTTCTTACGAATATCTGTGGACTGCGGATGTACAAATTCAGGGGTGCTCAAAGTTTTTTCAACGGCACTGGCACCTTTTGGTGAGTTTTCTAGGCGTGTGCCCGGCCTAGGCCTTTTAACTTGATGTTTCGTAGCCTGGAAATATTGATACGGCAAAAAATTTATTGGAATGTATTATTGTTAAATTAATGAGATTGATTTGAGACAGAAACAGAATTTTGTGTACAAAAACATCTATAAATAAAAAAATATAAAATCAATAAATAGCCGTAGTAGCCTAGTGGCCAAAGATTCCATAATTGCGAACCATACAGCTAGCTAGCTACCAAAGTTAAAAAAAACTGCACGTGAAAGAAAATTATATAAAATATTTATATTCAAGACGTAATTCGGAAGCAGCGTGGTTGACGCTGACCTCCTATCTCTTTCAAGAGTATTCAAGAGAAGACTTTTGGCCAACAGTGGGTATCGACCGGATCTGTTTATGTTTTTATAGAAAAGGGAGGCAAACGAGCAGGTGGCTCACGTGATGGTAAGTGATTATCGCCACCCATGAACACCCGCAATACCAGGAGCATAGCAGATGCGTTAAAGTGCCCACAATAATAAAAGATATCACAATAAAAATTCAGTATTGCAGTCATATTTCGAAAATTATTATGAAACAAAGCACCACAAATTATTACCTGAAACTGAACACTAAATTCATTTAAAATTATTTTAGATAAAAATATATAAAATATCCGGTAAAAACAGTTGGTTTTATATTAAATTTTTGTAGTGCATAGCCATCTGGAGCATGTCTTGTCTTCGTAATAAGACACATACAATGTGTCTTCCGTACTAATATTAGAGCTGACTGTCTGTCAAAATATCTATAAAAGTATACATTCAATATCTTCACGCATTTCCCTAGACAGGGTAACACAGCGGTCTAGACATTTGTTTTTTCATTTGTCTATTATACCTATTAAAGTCCTTTCGAGCCACCTTCCATCGAAGATATTTTTGGGACAACGTGACAGGTGACGAGCCCGTGGCCGTGCTTATGTCCAAGCCAACGATATACCCGTAAATCGTACATTAGTTTTTGAAAAAAATCCATTGGTTTAAGCCTACCACCTGGAAATCGAACTAGATTCAAGAGGAATCTAATTCCGATCACCCAACCATTAGGCTTGACTTTAATATTTTCAAACCTTTCCCAATATCGAGGAAAGAGGTCCTTTCGATTCACCTGTCACCGAAGATATTATTTTCTCATCTTTTATCTTAGAGTAACGCTCTGGTTGTCTGACTATTCTATGCTACATTCAAAAAGGCTGTCAAAAGTGTTAAAAAAATTACAAATTAGCTACAAAGTATCTTTCGCTAATTTCCTCTTCTTCAGACAAGCCGCATTACGGAACGGTGGTAAATTAAAAAAAATGACAAACGAAATTTATGTCCTTGTATGGGAAAATAAATAATTTAATTTGGATAATTCGAAAACGACGCCAACGAAATTAAATTTCCGATATGAAATATGCAGAAGCAAATACATACAACATTTTTGATTTGCAATCATAGCAGAGAAGCATTTTAACAAATATCGCCAACATTCACAGATTTATTACATTAAATTATTTGGGCCCCGGGACCAGACTTGCTTTTTGGATGTTTCTTAAAATAAATTAATTTGCTAACTATATGCTTAATAACCAAGTAATTTGTTTAGCAAATCTTAAACAATGCTATGAAAATTTGACTAGGAGCAGAAACATTTCCAAACATGTATACACTTGAAATAGCCATATCAAACAATAAGGTCACAAAATGTCTAAATGCAAATATTATATTCCCTCACAGTAATATATAGTAATGTTAAAAAATATAATACATTTATATACATAACAAAAGTAGCGCGTAACGAAATAATATAATTTATACTATAGCCCTCTATAGTTTGAATTCGAAATTGAATTTGAAAAAAGTGAAAGGGGTTATATAAGGATCATGACACTCGGCAGTCTGTTTTCTCTGACTACCCAGACAGGGACTAAGCGTGCGTGAAGAAGATATATTTAAGTTGATTGTATGGGCAAAAAATAATTTTTAAATACAGTTTTTTCTCTTAGATTTAATAACAAAAAATAATTTGTTAAAGTTGTCTTATTAGATTTATTCTAGAAGAAATCAGTTGGAAATTATGTTCGAGACTGATAAGTTCCAAGTACAAGCGTGTACCGAGCAAGTTACAGACTAACCGACTGGTCATTAGTTATATCTCGCTTTAACTTTCACAATTATACTTTTTGTATCACAATGCAACATAATCTTGATTCTTTTAAAAGTTGTCTTATTTTTTTAAATGAGCGCTTTTGTTACTAAGAACAATCGCGACAAAAAAGTGTTACATTCCCTAAATAGCTTACTCGCTTTTTTCAAAATAAGTATTTTCGTCATACTCCCACGTCTATCCGTACTATCCGAGTACTACTAACTAAAGAGGGAGGCTCCTCAAGCAATTTCCTCACATAGTCTTCAAAAGTATAGTATAGGTACATTTACTGCTTTTATTATTTTTCGCGCTGTATATTTTCTTCAACATTCGGTTTTCAGTCATTCGCACAATGAGCCCAAACCATCGAATTACGCCCTTATTTAATTTAGTGATACAATCATCTTTAGAACCTATCAAAGTACGATTTTTTTATTTATATATGTACACAACAAAATCAATAAAGAATTAAAATAAAATATTTGTACAATGGCAATACTTTTTTCTATGCATTATTCTTATGGTCGTTTTCGGGTGGCAAGGGGTAACCCCGCATAATTTATGATGAGATCTCATTTTCAATGTTTGAGCTTGCTCTTATGGTTCCTCAGGCAGTATCAGGTTTCGCAGCCATGTAACGAAGTCGGTACTAGAACTGGATTATGTATCGCAAGGTGTGTAACTTTTACTACTCCCTGCCTATAGCCTCATTACGGCAATCATTCGCCTGTCCACATCTAAATCATATCTTCCATACCGACCATAAGTGCGTCGAGTACACGAGTACACGATCTCATTCACCTGTTCTAGACATTCTGGATTTACCCATTATTAGCTTAGTTTTATTAGAATTCAAACGGAGACCTTTATTTACCCATACCTCTTTCGTACACATGACTAACGCTTGCAGTTCTACCTCCGACTTCACAATAAGCACCGCATCATCACCACACAGCAGGCAATTTACCTTCATACCGCCCCATTTCACACATAACCTATCTTTCGAAATAACAGAAAAATAACTGCACGCCATTCCCAATACAGGGGTAGACAGAGGTCTAGTCTAAACAATTAAATCCCTTAGACCCACCTTCCATCGAAGACATTTTTTTTGGGACAACGATACAGGGTGATCTCGTCGGCTGCTTTTTATCAAAGACAACGATATAAATCGCACATAACTTGAAACGTCGGACGGAAGAAAGGGAGTGGCAATATTCTAAATTTTGTTCAAGCGTTAATTAAAAACATTTTACTGTTGTCAGTTTAAACAATAAAATCTTGATGAAATTAACGTACCTTCATTGCTCTTTTAATTTCGATTTCTTTTTTCAATAAAATATCTTTTTGATCACAATTATAGTTTTTCCGGCAAGAAAATTAAAAAACGGTTGACAATTGACCATAGACAAACGTTGTTGACGTTTTTGACTTCAACTTGATCAGTTATATACGTATTGTCTTTGACACTATCCGTTCAAAACGAACATTTACAAAGTTTTAAACCATAGTCTTCATATAAATCGTACTGTCACAGATATAAATCGTACAGTTTTGAAAAAAGAAACCATTTGTACTCAATGTTGCAAGACACCTGGGGATTGAAACCGGGTCTCTTTCCTCGAATTCCAATCACAAAACCCAGCTATCGTGACTTTTTTCAAATGTCATGACTATTTAGAAGAATAAAAACGAAATAATCGATTAGATACTTTCAGAGTATTGCATACAATTCATAAATAGATAGATAAATACATTATTGATTTAGTTATTACATATTTATATTATGTCGTGCACTATTACACCAATCGAGATCTCTGTTAAAATTGTCTTCGAAAGCGTGTAAAATAAAAGTGCGTACCACTTATTTTGCCATGTTTACAGGTTATATAATAACACTGAATACTCGTATAGAACCTTGATTTTATCATCTCAGTGAAGGTGATAAAGCATTAACAGCTGCAGTATGCAGGCTGCGTCAAGGGCGCCGCCTCTGCATATGTACAATGTATCACCAATCTATGTTAGTGTGGCACTTCCGCTGTTCCGGAAATCAATAAAGTGATTAGGTTATATATCTATCACTATATGAATTAATAATAACACAATTAAAGGTGATTTAATACTGTCTGTGATAGTTGATTTTTTTTTCTCTTTAGTATTTAGTTACAAAGAATTCAGCATGACTTATATGCTTTTAAAATACAGTAAAAATTGCATAGAAAGATTATTAATTTTATGCCACGTTGTTTCAACTATGCTTTGGTAAAAAGTACATCGAAATAATTTAATCGTCTAGACCTCTTACCTACCAGGGTACATGGAAATGACTAAACTCCTCATAAAGAGCTGAAACGATTTTGATCAATTTTTTTGTGTGTTCAAGTGGATTAGAGAATGCTTTAAATTCACATTTGGACCCGGTAAATGTTGTTGCGAACAAGTTTTAAAGCAGGACTGCGTCTACCGTCCCGCTAATACTACTTTTAAGTATGATTTAGGAGTTGCCGTGTGGTACCGGCGTAAAAGTCTACCACCTCCTATATTCCCTAGGATGTTACGACATAGACAGATGCAACTGAGAACAACATCTCGAAATTGACAATGACTACCGACAACTGACAGAATATGGAGACTATCTCAACTCACCTTTCATGAGGAATATTAATTACCTGCGTGGACAACTGGCGTACATACAGGCTTTCGTAGTGTCTCCAGCTCGGAGGTTCTTGGTCTCCGATCCCTCGATTCCCGGACTGTTTAATGAAAAAAACCACCTTGTCTACATTATCTCGAGTCCGCGTGTTTGTTGTAACTTTGTTGTTTCTGATACCATAACACAAGTTCTTTAGCTACTTACTGTCAGCTCAGAGCCAATGTATGTGATATTGTCTCAATTGTAAGTCTATGTAGTAAAAACAGGTTTTGCCTTGTAAATTTTTGATGGTGTGTTTTGCTTTCAAAATGGAGTATTACAGTAATTTCTTAGCAAATTCCCGTTTCCATAAATAGACATACAGAGTTTTTGATTGTGTACTTAACATTTTAGTACAACGTTTAATCTCGTAACAGGGATAATTGTTAAATTAATTGCTGGAAGTGCGAGAACAACTTTTCGCTCCGAGTGAAGAAAATTGTAATGATTTCTATGTTGAAGTTTTTGACTCATTCTCAATTGTTTTAGATTAATTATATTACATTTTAATAACATAAATACCAACAATCTAAATTATTAAAATCTTTAACTTTTATTTATTTAAACTTTATTTGCACAAAAATAGTCTAAAATGGCAGAATTAATTCCAAGAGGCAGAATTCTTACCAGTCTTTGATTTGAGCACCTTTGAAGAAAGCTAAATCCAAACCACAAAAAAACAGTATGTTTTTATGTTACCCAAGTGCTCTAGATTGTGCGTATAAAAGTCATTATTTGACGTGCGCTGCCATTTAGCGTTTAAAAGATTTTGGTTACTATGGAGATACTCTATAGGAGACACCTTCAACTATGTAAAAAATTAAGACGAAACGAAGTTCCAATAAATAAACTTCGGCGGTAAGGTACACTATCCAATTCGGTATACCATCAGCTAATTCTATTTAATTTTATTATTTTCCCAAGATATTTTTTTAACATGAATATTTGATTTGTGATTCCAGAATGCATACATAGATAGGGACAACATCTTATATAATGTTTTGATCCGAAAGTAAACAGCTTAAGCACTTGTATTATGGGATCAGAAACAACGAAGATAACACAAACACCCAAACCCCAGTAAATGTAGAAAAAGTGTTCACATTGACCCGACCGGGATCCAAATCGAAAAGCGATGTATAAGCCACTCGGCCACGCAGGTCGTTAAGTATCGTTGAGGTCGTTAAGTAAATAAAGTCAACTCAGATTGACATTGGCTTTGTACTGAATACCTTATCAACGCCATGTAAATCGCGACCTAGAAATGAACATAAGATTATTTAGAAATAAAACACTGGCAAAAATATTATCTTGAATGTGGACAATGATATAAACATAAAAATGGAACAGGACAAGAAATAAGAAAAAGTAACAATTGAACTTTAACTTTTTGAAACTTTATTTAATTTCTTCGTGATTATTTTGAATAATAATATATAGTTTTATTTTATTATTTATGTATCCATTTTTGTAAATACCTTATTACAAACTCTTCAATTAATACCTTGCAATATTCTCACTATAACCTCAGAGAACAAGAAAAAGAATGTATTCAGATTCAAAATCAGTGCTAAATTGATGATTGGGAGTACATCACAACATATGTATTGGATTAACAATATAAAATAAAAACAAAATCATATCAAATACTTAAAAAATTATGCAACCAATACACACGAACAATACCATATATTCATCAAAATATACTGTAATGAGATGTACTGATACTTTAGTAAAAGTATGACCCTTTTCAGGCGATAAAGCGAAACGCAGTGTGGAAACAAGTTTAAATCTAAGTTTAGACACCAGCGTCATCCCTAGGTCACAGTGCATTTCAATATTCTGACCAAGATGGGTTGAAGAATGACAGAAAGGGCTCACGTTCTCATTAAAATACGGTTAAAAAAGGTTTTCATTATTGATCCTTCAGCAATCCGGTACTACCTACATCCATTACTGTTGGATTAAATGAGACTTAATGCTTATACGACAAATCTCTAACGGTCTCAAGATTGCCATTTAGTATTCTAATCGCAAAATTTAAATCTTTAATATCACGATTTCACATAAAACTAGAGATCATTAGCATATAGATGACACAAAATATTGTCAATTGACGTGATAAACTTCATTAATAGTGAAAATATAACAGACGAAAGTAAGCCTTGCGCCACGTCTCACCTGCATTTAACCCAAAGAGAAAAGACTATTGACGGCTACGAGGATAAAAGCAAAACCTGGAGGGGTTTTCCCAGGCTGAGTTTCAAATCGAATTTAAGTTTTAAAGAAGATAATTCCAAATTAAAATTAGAAAAATGTGTGATTTTTTTTATTTTTCCTACTGTCGATACATTTAAAATGTTACTACAAAAGCGGTAAAAATGCAACACTAGCCGCAAAAAAATTGCGATGTTTATAGATCTAGTGCAGTTTTCAATCCGGAAATTTTGATGTCAAAGATGCACGTCGTCTGGTCGATATTTGGGTATCTCATGAACTCACTGAAAGAAACCTATTGAACCGTGTACTTATTAGGGAGTCTTTATTATGACGTAATAAAATCAAACCATTTTTGAAGAAGCTGATAACTCGTGATGGAAGGTGGATCACTTACGACAACAACGTGAAAAGGTCGTGATCAAACGCCGGTCAGGCTTCACAGACTGTGGCGAAACCTGGGTTAACTCGCAACAAGGTGATGCTGTGTGTGTGTGTGGTGGGACTGGAAGGGCATTATTCCTTATGAGCTGTCCCACCTGGCAGGACCATCGATTCTGAACTCTACTGCGCACAACTGATGAGATTAAAGCAAGAATTTGAGAGAAAGCGGCCAGAACTTATCAACAGAAGGGGTGTGGTTTTTCATCATGATAACGCTAGCCCTCATATATCTTTATCCACACAACAAAAATTAAGAGAGCTTGGCTGGGAGGTGTTAATGCATCCGCCGTATAGTCCTGACCTGCTTCGGTCTCTTCAGAATTCTTTAGGCAGTGTCAAGTTAACACCACGAGAGGACTGCTATTAACACTGCCATAAAATTTCTATAGCAATGGGATCATGTCTCTACCTGCAATATGGCAAAAAGTTATCGAACAAAATGGTACCTACATACTTTAGTTAAATGTAAATAAACTATATTAAGAAATATTGTGAATTTTCTTAAAAAATGCGAAGTAACTTTTTCCCTGCAGCAGCTGCAGCAAATGCAGCGGCAAATTTATTTTATTATATATTTGTTTTATATATTAGATTTTTTTTGGGACAATTTCCTGAAATCTGAGATTGATAAAATCTGCGATCCTCGTGGTAAGTAGAGAGTGGTATATTCTCACACCTGTATGTACATTTATATAATTTGAAAGATGCGAAAGAGGTAGTATCGTGATACTTGGTGACACTTGATCTGTTCTCTCTGGTTATCCCGTCAGGGATTGTGCGTGAAGATAAGTTACTTTTTTTAT
The DNA here is from genome assembly GCA_029286605.1 of Sericinus montela. NCBI lineage: Eukaryota > Metazoa > Arthropoda > Insecta > Lepidoptera > Papilionidae > Sericinus > Sericinus montela. Next base: position 2,030,939 of record JAGSMR010000009.1, read on the forward strand.
GCTAATCAATTTGCGTAATACCCTTTAAAATGACATCATTGTCAATGAATTATATATATTATATTTATATAAAAATGTGACGGTAATTCGTTTAGTGGCTGCAATATTACAAACAAAACCCTGACTTAATTCCATAGAGTCATAAAGCAAATAGATAAGGTGTATTATCGAACAATACAAACCTTCTCAATGTGCTAGATAAAGATGTCGCTGCGTTTGAAAAATAGGCAAAGAAGTTAATGTAATTAAAGTCATTTGTATGGATTCGAGGAGTTGTCGTCGTCACTCAGGTCGTCAGTGTGATATCTTCGTTCACGCAGCTGAGTTGGGAAAATGGCACAAGGTAAGTGATATGATAAAGTTGATTGCCGCGTTGCGATTGTGAACCGTAGAATTAAGTCACTTGTACTAATGTAATTGCTGTGCGTTTACAATACCCAATATGTACTTATATTTTAGCTTCGGCACCATGCGTGCTCAGGGTTTTTGCCATACACATTATATGAGTATTAAATTTTTAACACCCGAGTGACCAGGATACGCTTTTCGTCAATAGATGACGTTTCATCAGAAGTTGACTACAGGTTTCTATGTTGCAATACATATATACACTCATAACGACCTGTTAAAATGCATTGATGGAAATATCCCGTAAGGATTTGTCCATCATTGTCATTATCGCCAAGCGTGGCAAGTGTATTGGCGAATGTGGTATCTGATTCCTCGCACCCATTGCTGACCCTCACCGGTCTCCTTAATTTTTCGAGATGATTATACCGTCGAAGTTACGATAGCCGAGTTGGGTGATCGGAATTCGAGTCGAGACTAGTTCGATCCCCAGGTGGTAGGCTCGTACCAATGGGTTTTTTCAAAAACCTATGTATGATTCATGTCGTTCGCTTGGACAACGACGGGCTCACCACCTGTCTCGTTGTCCCAAAAATATCTTCGATGGAAGGTGGATCGAAAGAACTTAATTGTCTAGACTAGACCTCTGTCTACCCCTGTATGTGGGAATGGTGTGAAGATATTTTTATTTATACCCTCTGTTTACCCCTATATGTGGGAATGGTGTGAAGATATTTTTATTTATACCCTAATTTGTCGGTAGCCATTCATATTGTTCTACCCTAGTCGCCTTTTACGACACCCGCTAGATGAAAGGAGGCATATTCTTAGGCCGTCCTCCATGGCCGAGAGAGGGTTTCATGGTGTCGCAAGCTCTGAGGTCTCGGGTTGGATTCCTGGTCGGGTCAATGTATAAAACACTTTTTATACATTTTCTTGGATCTGGGTGATTGTGGTACCTCCGTTGTTTCTGATTCCATTACACAAGGTAAGCCGTTGCTGCTTACTGCTGCCTGGAATCAGAGCAATGCAAGAGCTGTGATTTTGTCCCTGTCTATGTATGAATTATATCTATCTATGTATTTTTAGGTGTACTGTTAGCTCTCTGTTTACTTTGCAAACCCTTCTTTCAGTTATTTCTCATGACCTAAACAATAGATATATTTTTTATTGAATATATTTTTATAAAAAAAACTTTTTTAAAACTTGGAAAATCACGTTTGAAGTTGTCTTTGTAAAGGGACACACACATTGAGGACACAACTTTTTAAAACGAAACTTGTTATGCAATAACTGTTAACTTCCAATTTGCCCTTCCGCATAGAGTTCAAGAAAAAATTTAAAATTTAAATAGGAAACTATTCAAATTTAGTACCTAAAATTTCATTAAAATGTATAAAATTTAAACATCAAACAACTTTAGTGATACGATAGAATAAATAATATGGTGCTAATACGTTAGATCAGTAGAATAACTGTTGCATGTTAAATAGTAACGTTCATTATTGCCCAACGAACTGTTATTAACGATATTGTTCGCGCGGCTTTATGTTATATATGTACATAACTTTGCTAATCTCTATACATATTCTATGTGCATATCTTATCTGAGCATATCTTTCACGATTTTATAAAATATATAAAATATCTTCACGCAATTCCCAATACAGGGGTAGACAGAGGCCGAGTCTAGACAATTAAGTCCCTTCGACCCACCTTTCACCGAAGATATTTTCGGGACAACGTGACAGGTGGTGAGCCCGTCGCCGCCTTTATGTCCAAGCCAACGATATTCGTACATAAGTTTTTGAAAAACCCATTGGTACGAGCCTACCAACTGGGGATCGAACTCAGGTCTATTGACTCGAAATTCCGACCACCCAACCACTCGGCTATCGTGACTTATAGTTACTGATTGTTGCCTTATTTTATAGCTTTCTCTTATGGAATTATTTATTAATGTCACTTAATTTCGCACCAATTATACTTCTCAATACTCTCATTTCAACTATATTAATTATAGCATATCAGCCACGAAAAAGATGATTTTGCAAAAACTTGTATAGATTAATTCGTAATTATTCAGTATAATATAAATTAAACAACAAAACATTGTGTTACGCATTTAAATAAACGAAACCTGTATTTTACCTTTACGTCCATCTAATGAAAGAGGCCCGAACGAAACCGGCGCAATTTTATTTCGTTGTGTTTGTACATATTATGTCATACTAGATATTACTCGTATCGTATATACTCGTATAATATATATTATTATTATTAAGTCGTAAACGTAAAAAATAGTTCTATATCCTTTATTTATTATTGTTTATTTTTTATATTTAATAAAAATTCTTCACGCCGTACCCAATATTGGGATAGACAGAGGTGAGGACAATTCCTTTCGACCCACTTTCCACCGAAGACATTTTTGGGACCGGGTGACTGCTGCCGCCGTCTTTGCTAACGAAATAAATCGAACATAAGTTTTTGAAAAACCATTGGTACGAGCCTACCAACTGGGGATCGAACTCAGGTCTATTGACTCGAAATTCCGACCACCCAACCACTCGGCTATCGTGACTTATAGTTACTGATTGTTGCCTTATTTTATAGCTTTCTCTTATGGAATTATTTATTAATGTCACTTAATTTCGCACCAATTATACTTCTCAATACTCTCATTTCAACTATATTAATTATAGCATATCAGCCACGAAAAAGATGATTTTGCAAAAACTTGTATAGATTAATTCGTAATTATTCAGTATAATATAAATTAAACAACAAAACATTGTGTTACGCATTTAAATAAACGAAACCTGTATTTTACCTTTACGTCCATCTAATGAAAGAGGCCCGAACGAAACCGGCGCAATTTTATTTCGTTGTGTTTGTACATATTATGTCATACTAGATATTACTCGTATCGTATATACTCGTATAATATATATTATTATTATTAAGTCGTAAACGTAAAAAATAGTTCTATATCCTTTATTTATTATTGTTTATTTTTTATATTTAATAAAAATTCTTCACGCCGTACCCAATATTGGGATAGACAGAGGTGAGGACAATTCCTTTCGACCCACTTTCCACCGAAGACATTTTTTTGGGACCGGGTGACTGCTGCCGCCGTCTTTGCTAACGAAATAAATCGAACATAAGTTTTTGAAAAAAAACCATTGATACGAGCTTACCACTTGGAGATCGATCACGGGTCTCCAGCTAGAATTCCGATCACCTCAGAGACCCGAGTTCGATGCCCAGGTGGCAGGCTCATACCAATGATTTTTTTTTTTAACTTATGTACGAATTATATTGTTGGCTTGGACATAAAGACGGCGACGGGCTCACTACCTGGTACCTGAAGGTGGGTCAAAGGGACTTAATTGTCTAGACTAGACCTCTGTCTACCCCTGTATTGGGAATTGCGTGGAGACATTTATTTATTTACTTATGATTTATATTAATAATGCATGCAATTAAATGTAGTTACAGGAGATAGTTAAAAAAAATTATGTTGATTTCATAAACTTGGATGATCTAACAATAAAGTCAATATCCGTTTTCTACTTTTTAAAACTTCTAAACAATGATGTCCTTTTAGCATTAATTAAAAAAGAAAAATTTTAAATATCCACTAACACGGGAACGGAACCCATAACCTCCGCCGTACTAGTACGGTACGTAAATAAAAATAAAACTTAAAACATAAGTATTATCGCCTTATAAAATTAATTGAAACACGAGATGTTACTTGTCACTCAGTATTAAACTACGCACGTATTTAAAGATCACACACCTTAACCGTGTGACACATTTTCTTAGAATTATTTTTAAATTAAAATCAAATTAGCTTTAAATGTTTTAGTACTCAATTAAACACGTGCTTTACCGACCACTAACAGCTTCGAATGTGCTCGTATATAGCGGAAGGTTTCCGTACGATAAAACCACCATATCTTCATGGTCTCTTACTCTGTACATTGTATTTTACAACTCATTATGTTTTTACTTTTTTTTTCCACAATGACGGGTTTTCATCGACTTGTGTCGTTTATATAAGGTCGCAGATCGGAAGACACCTAACGTAGTGTCCATTGCTTTAACGCGCTCAACTCATTTGTGCATCAGTTATCAGTTTTGATTTTCTATTTCCATCGTTATTTCTTAACAAGTTTTATGTTAAGTGAAGCATGACAAAGATGAGAGTCATAAACGCTTGTTTGCTTATTCTTTTCGCTCTGGGTAAGTAATGGAAATATTGCCTTCTACTAATTTTATGCGATAAATTGGTTTTAATGGGATTTAGTGTTAATACTTCTTCCTCTATAATTTGCAAATATTACATATATTAATTTTGGTAAATTATTAAAACGTATTGTTTTGATTTTTGTTCCCGTAACAATGTTTTCTTTTTAATTTATATCTTCACGCATATTCCCAGGACTGTGATAGGCAGTGTGTGTAAGTGTAAACAAATAAATATTTCGAGCCACCTTTCACTGTGGCCTATTGACAATGTCACTGGTGATGAACTAATTCTCCAAGTGTTAATGTTTATTATTACCAAGAAAGAAATACTCTTGGCGTTCTTGTTCATAAAAATTTTGATGTATCTAAAAACTTGTTATTGTGTTTTAGGCACGAATTCAAAACCAGTTCCTAAATTAGAGATCTATTAACATTATAAATTAAATCGTATTTTCTTTTTTTATTTAAAATATTTCTTTATAAGTTATACTATGTTGCGGAATTAACTTAATTTACCAAAAGAAAAAAAATATTTTAAAAAAGGCCCAAGGGTTTTAATAATTTATGTTTTATCAGAAGCACTTTGTTACGCCTCAGGTCATGTTTCATTACTGAATACTGAACATAGTGTTATTTAAAAAAAAGATCTTATCTAACTATTAGATAAAAATATTTATTTGTTTATTTATTCTTATTGTTCCTTTAGCGAATATGATGTTTATGTTCCTCAAAGAAAAAGTTTATCTAAAGGCACTATGTATGGGCCTAAGAATCTACGAGATGCTTTCTGTCCGATGGGTGTCATCACAGGCGACTAAGGAAAAGCTTTATAAATGTAATTGGCTACGGCTATGGAATTCTTTTCTATCTGTAGATAGAATATATTCGAGGGAAATAACAAAGCGAAGAATAAACGATAACGGGCAACACTGCCTATGGTGCAAAATGACTAGTTTTGCGATCGCCATTCTGCTTGTCAAGCGTGCCTTTTATTATAAGTAGACCTCATGGCTACTGCAGACCTTTACAATAATAGTAATGCAGACCTTTAAAATAAAGAAGTAGTTAATAATTAAGTAATTATTTTACTTAAAAAATTACCGCAATCAACCCGCAAGACAAGTGAAGTGGTAATTGTAGGACCAGAATTTGCATCTTAGACGCGGCTGCCCGTCACCGGTCTGGCAAACTTTGGTGGAAATGAAATGATTTTGTGAAATCTTTATCCCGCCATCTGTCAGAAGGTTATTGCATTTTAAGGCTTTTCTCAAAGCCGCCTCCTAGGACAAGCACGAGAAGAAAGTGGGTGGTGTATTATTACGCCTGCCGCCGGTGGTGAATCGGCAGATACTTACCCAAACAGATTTATATAATAAAGACCCACGAGTCGATTACATACATTAATATTGATCACACAATTGTTTAGTAGATTTAAAACCCACAACCCTTAGCTTCGAGGGCAAGTTCTTTATGAACTAAACTGTCGGTGCGATCAGAATAAAAAAAAGAATAACAGAATTTCTTTTTTTTTTCTTCTTCAAAAAACAGTATTTGTGCGATAATGATAGTTAGTATAGGTAGTATAACGGAGATCTGTGGCTCTAACCAGTCTTGTCTTTTTTTTTCTTAAATTTTTTCTATTAAACTACAAGAACTATATCTATTCTTTTATATCTATTCTTTTGGCTGCTGTTAAATTTATTATCGTAACGCCAAAAATATTGCTGTAAGAACTTCTTAAAAAAACCTGAGCTTTAATCAACTGTAAAATATTGTCCTCCCCCATAAGACGGGATTATCATAATCACTACACATATTCACAATATTAAACAGAATTATCTTATAAGAATAGCTCATCTACACCCACGTTCAATTCAACATTCAGAATAAATTAACGTCAAACGTGATATTCATAGATTATATATTAACTACCATTTTACCGCTGCTCCGCTCGCGTTGACGTAAACAAACTTATACTATGATTATTTCTTAGGCAAATAGAAACAGCTGATGCTATTCTTAATTCAACAATGAGCCTGACCACCGACAATTACTTATTGGAACTTCAATTCGCCTTAATTTTAACCATTATATATAGTTTAATGTTAAGTTTCAAAGAGATCTTCATAGTAACTTAAATTTTCTAACAAATAACAAAATAGCAACACACGTCAATGTGTCAAAGGGATCCTAATCCAAATTTTCTAAGAAATGACAAAATGCCAATGACAAATGACAAAAAGCCCAATCCCATAAAAACTTTTACGGACATTTTTTTTAAAATGGGTTAGATTATTGTAATTATAGTAGGGACTTCTAACTTTTTAATTATAGCCTGTGTTACTCGCTGATTATGTAGCTCTCTATTGATGACAGTTTTTTAATCAGGTTTTAGCCGTTACCTCATAATAAACAAACAAACAAACAAACTTACTTTAATTAAGTATGAAGAGTGATGCTTCGATGAACTGAAGAAAATCACCTTGATAATCTGACGTATTTGTTAGATACATGCCATTAGACACCACTTGTACCATGGCATTGGTCACGTCTGATCTGTTCGACACATTTACTCTTTTGAAAAACATTTAAGGTCATCATAATAGAAACAATACTTTATGGTACAAAAGATTATTTCATAAATTTATTTTGTTATATTTTTTACAAAACGACGAAGCACGTGGACGAGTGGCATACATACCGGATTACATAGTGTCGCCGGCTCTGATGTCACGAGTTCGATTCCCAGACGGGTCAATGTAGAAAACCACTTTTTCTATTCTATCTGGGATCCAGGTGTTTGTTGTACCTTCATAGTTTCTGATTCCGTAACGTATGTAAAATGTATGTGATGTTGTCGCTAACTATATATTCATTTATAATTATTTATTTTATACATACTAGATTCAATCCGTGACTTCTTCCACGTATTATATCAATATTACCGGATCCTTTAAGTTTTTGTAAGTAGAAAATTAAGACTTTTATACAATTTATATTAAATTAAAATATATTAAATATCTTCACGCAATTCTCAGTAGACAGAGGTTTAGTCTAGACAATTAAGTCCCTTTGACCTACCTTCCACCGAAGATATTTTCGGGACAACGTGACAGGTGGTGAGCCCGTCACCGCAAAAAACAATTTATATGAATATTAATTATTATTAATTACTCGAGTAGTGGATTGACTTGCTTGGCTTAAAAAGGATTGTGATGAATTTATTTATTTATCTTCATTTATCTTTATTTATCTTCATCCACAGTCCCTGATGAGTTAGCCAGAGAGAACAGATCACCAAGTGTCACGATCCTTACTTACCTTTCCTGTACCTTTTCCATTATAATTTTTTTTATACATACACGTCTAGGTATCCGAGTACACTTGATCGTCCGCTCTTCTACCAATTTGCTTACATGGTCTTCGAAAGTTAGGCTCGGCCTACCTCGACATCTTTTAGTATTATCGTTCGCGCTTTATATTTACTTCATTATTCGGTCTCCACGCATTCGTACAAAGTACCCAAACTAACCAAGTACACCCTTATCGATTTTAGTGGTAAGGTCCTCTTTCATACCTGCCTTATTACGAATCTTTTCGTTTCGTTTTCGGTTGGCCAAGGTAATGCCGAACATTTTACGAAGAGATCTCGCATCTCCACTGAATATATGAATATATTAATGTAGAAAAACACTTTTTCTTCATTTTCTCGGATCTGAGGGTCTGTAGTGTCTTCGTTGTTTGCGATTCCCATATTACAAACACTTTAGCTTCTTACATTGGGATCGGAGCAATGTATGTCACGTTGGCCCTATGTATTTATTTATTATATTTTGGCATATGGTAGATAACTTCTGTCTTAATAACATCTATCAGGGTCAAAGCAATTTACCAGTATATCTAATGATTGCACTGACGTCAATATTATTATTATGAGTACATCATTGTTCTAACTAGTACTTAAAATATAATAATTATATCACACGGGGTTTACCTGATATTGTAAACAAAATAAAACACATTTAATTGTCATGTAATTAACGGTTCGCACGCGTTTTTATTATTTCTTTTTTTTTTCTTTGGTGCGTATGAGCCCATGGGACCGAACTCGGGTCTCTTGACTCGAATTCCGATCACCCAACCACTCGACTATCGTGACTGTTATAATATATTCAATATAGAATATATTAATGTAAAATATATAAAACTTTATCCTTATAATTATTAATAATAAGGATAAATTTTTCACATGATAAGTTGGTTCATGGTGTGAAATGTTTTATTACCATGTATTCTTTAGGAGTTATTTGCAAGCAATGTTTGGAAAAGGTGTTTTTTTTACTATTAATATAAATGCGAGAGTGAGTTTGTATGTTACACTTTCAAGCAGAAACCAATCAGCCTATATAAATGAATTTTAGTATGAATATAGTTAGGTGATTAATGGCTACCCTGGTGATGTTATAAATTAACATAAATTTTAATAGGTCTTAATGTATTTATTAATAAAAATGTTTATCTGTAAATTAATGTATTGATTGATAAATCTCTTTAACAAAAGTCAGAGTGGTCTTTGAGCATCTCAGACAAAAAGCTTTGGACCATTGTTAAATTAAACACCGATGGGCCTACTTTGAAAACTGCTTTACAACTTTTGACACACAAATTCATGGCCCATGAATGCGATATTTTGAACAGATCAAGTTTATTCACCTCCTTAACTTTCTATAAGCTAATAAAGTTGCAAACGAAAATGACAAAAAAAGCAATATACTCGGTCATAAGTTCTGTTACAAATGAATAACCATTTTTAATGAAGTTTTGTAATATAAAAAAATTATATACCTACAATATTTATTAGTCTCAGTAAACAATAAAAATATTCAGACAGTTAAGTCCTTTCGACCCACCTTTTACTGGTGGGTCAAAAGGACTTAATTGTCTAGACCTCTTATTGGGAACTTAGGTGAACTTCTTGTATTAGGAATGGCGAATGAAGATATTTTTTACGTTAATATTTATTTGTAATGAATTCGTAATCGCGAAAGTTTACTAACATCATACAAGACGTGGCAAAATGTAAAACGGACTTCCTGGAAGTGACCTATAGAATACTGTAATGAAAGTAGTAGAAAATATGTTCACCATACATCTAATACAAATTCACATACAAATCATCGTACCAGTCAAAGGAAAAAATATTTTTGTAATGCTAACTGGTTTAAACCTCACTAGCACAGAACACTTAAAAATAATAATACGAATATGTAGTATGAATAAGTGTGTATGAACTACTCCTATGTGTAAAACAATTGGAAAATAGGATTTAAATCCGGGTTTGCGCTGAACGCCGACCGTAGCCTTTTCTAAAATTCACTAATTAACTATGAACATCTTCATATGTTTTCTTATTCTTCTTCGTCTTCTTTACAGCCTATCAAGAGTCCACTACTGAATAAAGGCCACCCCTAAAATTAACCACAAAGACCGGTCCACAGCCACCTGCATACATCTACTCCCTACATCTAATCCTTAAACATAATGTTAGCCACACGGCTAAAATTATGTTTAATTAATGCTGTAATTAGATTTTAAGTATTTTTAATGCTTAAATGAGTAATAAATGAAAAGATCTATAATAAAATATTGTATGAATGAATTATTTTGTTATGATGACAATTTCAAGATTAAGAATGACGACCTCCATGGACGAGTGTCGCACATGTGTGCGACACCATGAAAACATCGGTTTTCATGGTGTCGCTATCATCTGGGTATTGGTGGTACCTTCGTTATTTTTGATTCCGTTATTTTTGATACAAGTGTTTAAGCTGCTTACTTTGGAAGCAGAGCAATTTATGTGATGTTGTCCCAGTCTATTTTTTTATTTATTTAATTTTATTTGCAAACATCTAAATACTAAGGATACAAAGGGAGAACTTAATGCCATGTGGTATACTCTTCCAGTCAACCCTGGGCGAAGAAGAAATAAAATGTAGACTGCAGTAAAATGTAGTACGGTATCTTGTATATTTTGTGACCAAGGTTTACTTGGTGAGAAAAATGACTTTTAGATAGTACTAGTAAGTTCTATTAGATTTATTATGTAATCGAAGATCGAAACTTTTTGTACCTGTAAATAAATTTATACTACTTATTACATATGCAAGAACAACTCGTTAAAAATATTAAGATAAAGTGGTAAAATATCTTCGCTAAAAGTTGGGTCGAAAAAACTTTTTGGTCTCGACCTCTTTACTACTGAGAGTATTGGATATAGCGTAAAGATATTTTATTTCTCAGTAAAAATACTTCAACCGACTTAGATTCATGTTCGTTGCGCCAATTAACTACAACAATCGTTTCTCGATCAAGTTACTTTTTATTATACGGTGTGAAAATTAAAGGAAAAATCACCGCGCCACTGAATCACCTGGGCGTGTCGGTATTAAGAACGAAAACGTGTTTGCAAGTTTGTGATCATTTAAATGTGATAATTATCATGATAATGAGATAATCTCTATTGTTTTCGAAACTGTATTAATGAAATGCGAACGGTTGAGGTTAAATTTGTTATCAATCAGATTATTTTCAAGAGGAGTGCAGCTCGCGTGCGGCCTTGAATGTCACGAGAATTCATCAAAGTCACATGGCATAGCTACACAATAATAGTGTTAATAGTAGAGCGCTCAGTGTTTTGTATAATGCTACCAAAAAAGTAATATGTTGCCGACCTCGGAGTTCTATGCCGAAGTAATATGGTGTCACCAGCTCTATGGTCCCGGACCGGTAATTGTAGAAACCTTTCTAAACTATTTTTTTCTACATTACCTTGTTCTTAGTGTTTGTTATACCCTCGCGGTTTCCGATTCCATAATACAAGTGCTTCAGGCCGGCAACGCATCTGCTATTCCTCTGGTTTTATAGCTGTTCATGGGCGGCGGTGATCACTTACCATCGTGAGTCACCTGCTCGTTTGCCCCTTATTCTATAAATAAATAAAAACATGTGTTCAGCTACTTACATTGGGATCAGAGGAATGTATGTGGTGTAGTCATATTTCTTATAATTATATTTAATAAATATGTTGATATTGACTCATAAATAACAAATAAATAATAAATATCTTCACAACATTCCCAATAGATAGGGGTAGACAGAAGTATAGTTTAGACAATTAAATCCCTTCGACCCTCCTTTCACCCGTCACCCGTGGTGAGCCCGTCACCGTCTTTATACAGAAATACATAACGATCTATTAAAGTCCACTGCATGACATAATTGCCACGCTAGGCAAGCGGTTTGACAACCGCAGTAGCAGGCCACTCGCACCTCAGACACTGCTGCCCGTCTTCGGTATGATCGGTATGATTTTGGTGTGCTATTTTTAGAGATGTATATCGCGCCATATATCGGTTGCCATAACGATATTCTGGGATACCTTCCACCGAAGATATGTGTCCCGAAATGGAAGGTCCACCGAAGATATTTAAGCTATCGTGACTATTATTTATTACTATTATTTATAATTCATGGACATAGATAAATATAATTTTACAAAAAGATATATAATGCGAAAAGATTTTTTTCGCGTGAATTGGATATTTCCAAACTCTTTTCTCTGACCTATTACCAAATAGGAGTGCTACAATAGTATTCCGGTTGAAAGGTTATAGATAGCCAATATTATTACGAATTATTCATTATCTTCTAGGTATGATATAGAATGCCTTAATTCTATATCAATCCTAGGAGCTAATGACATAAAGACATAAAAGCATAATGACATTTATTCCGACACTTCAGATTAAAATCACAAATCACAGTGAAAGTGTACAAACAAAATTGATACGACTAAGAATAAAAAAAAAAAACAAAAAAAATCAATAATCAAAAAAAGTACAGGGCATAATAACTATTCATGATTTAACAATCGTAACGGATGAAATGGCAGAAGGGACCACCTCATCATAAGCCTCGGAATAGCGACGCTGATTTACATTGTTGAACTTTAATTTCTATAAATAAAGAAATAAATATCTTCACGCAATTCCCAATACAGAGGTAGACAGAGGTTTAGTCTAGTCTTTCAGTCGGCCCTAGTGAGACATCTGTATACATTTCTTTTTAAAATGCATTGCATCAATCAATCAATCGTTTATTTTTCGGAATGTAGGTAACATTAGATCTTAATATTATATAAAATATTGTCTTATACATTCTGCCTTATTGAGGTATGCAAAAGTTAAATTATAATATAAAAAATTTAAATAGACTGTATAATAAATTTTAATCGAAAAATTTTAATTTATATAAACAGTTTTAAAATACAATATTTAGTTCAACAAGTAAATTACAATAATTATCAATTAAACTAATTTATAAATGTATATTACTAAGGAAATCGTCCATTGAATACTTCGACATTTCTCAGTTCGGAGTTCTTACTCTCCAAAATTGAAAAATACGGTATCAGAGGAAAAGGAGGCTTACAATTGGATAGAGAGTTACTTAACAGGGCGAATTCAATACACAGAAATATCAAAATTAGTGACCAATACGAGGATTACGTAAACCAAAAATTAATGAATGCGGCGTACCCCAAGGGAGTCCCTTGCTTTTTTACTTTATATAAACGATCTGCTGAAAGCGGTAAACAGTAACTGTATTCTTTTTGCAAATGATACTACAATAATAATTCAATGTAAGAAACAGGAGATATAACAGATGATATAGATTGTTTCCGATTCCCATACCTCAAGTGCTTAAGCATCTTATATTGGGATCGGAGCAATGTATGTGATGTTGTCCCTATCTATATATGTATTTATTTATTTCTTTAAACAAATAAAAAATAAAATATAATAATGAAATTTTACAGCAAGTGGACAATACAACTTGTTTAGGGATTAATATTGACCAACATTTAAGCTGGAAGCAACACATAGACAAAGTTTGCACTAAACTTGATACTTTTGTATATGCACTTCGTCGCTTTCAATTCATCTCTTTCAAACAAACCGCATTAATAGCTTACCACGGATACGTAGCGTCATAGGTTTGCCCATATGGGGTAATTCGGTAGATGCAATAAGAGCGTTGCTCAGAAAAAGTGCGGCAAAAGCCGTAACTTTGGCTGGGGCGTCATATCGAGCTCATTGCACACCTATATTTAAAAAACTAAAAGTCCTTTCCTTGCCGTGTCAATACATACTCGAACCCTGTTTATTCGTTAAAAATATCCTACCCTTTGTCCTCTACATGATTCAATATTAGGAAAAACCAGTAGCAGGGATCCGACCAAACTTTTCTTATCCCGCCAAAGGCTACAAATTTATAGCAACAATGCTTACTGCATGGCGATAAAAATATATGATAAAATTCCTCCGTATACTCATTTTAAATCAAAAGTATTTGCTTGGTTGTTAGAGAAATGTTTTTATTCTGTCAAAGATTATCTAGATTATAGGATTAATGTGTTTGTAGCTTGACATTTTATATTAATACAAATTTATACAAAATACAACAAGGACTAAATGACATAATTTACTAATTTTATATATTTGACATTGTTGAACTTTAATTTCTATAAATAAATAAATAAATATCTTCACGCAATTCCCAATACAGAGGTAGACAGAGGTCTAGTCTAGACAATTAAGTCCCTTCGAACCACCTTCCACCAAAGATATTTTCGGCACAACATGACAGGTGGTGAGCCCGTCGCCGCCTTTATCTCCAAGCCAACGATATAATTCGTACATAAGTTTTTTAAAAACCCATTGGTACGAGCCTGCCACCTGGGGATCGAACTCGGGTCTCTCGACTCGAAATTCCGACCACCCAATCACTCGGCTATCGTGACTTTAATTTCTACTTTTATAATATAAATAAAAAATTTCTATGCCATTAATGGCAAAATGTGTGACACCATTATTGGATAACTGACCACCACATTTTTGGAAATAAGTAATTCTAATTCTAATTCTAATTCAGCTTATTTTGAAGTGACCCGTTAGACAATAGTCTCCATATTTGTGGTAATTTGTTGCATATGTTATGGGTTGCAATAGTCACTTTCGGTCAGATTGACTGTTCTGTACATATCGTATGACTTATTTATGTACATGTACATATACACAAATAAGTAAGTACACAAATAAGTTTCTTACTGTTAAATTATTTTAACAACTTCTCTGTATCGCTTGATGGATAAAATTAAAGTTTCACTTTCATTTCCTAGCTTGATAAGCATTTTATAAATACTCCATAACAGGTTGTCCTTGTTTTAAAGATTGTTTAATCTTTTTAACACATTTACTCTTAATTTTATATAATTTATGTATATCAAATATTTGTGTAATTGTAACCTTTTGGTTTACGAAGTAATTAAACGTAGTTTAATATTTTATTGACAATTGCATTAAAGATGTAATTAATTCAAATGTGAAATAAAGAACGATTAAAGGAGTTGTTATATTGTGATCTAAATCACGCTTATTTTGGCTTCTCTGTGCTTTCGCTATTACGGTAAGTATAGTGCAACTATAACAGCAAATATCTCATATATGCGTTAGTATAAACCACCCCTTCCTTCCAGTAGATGTAGTAAAACGTCACTGAGTGCAAATACGTATACAGTTTATAAATTTTTGAATATTTAATGACATATAGTTTGTCATATTCATTTATCAAACAGCTTATTGTGTTCCGTGTAAATAAATAATACATAATATATGAGTGTATCTCGTGTCATATTTATGAGTGTATCTTTTGTATTAACTTCTTAGTGTAAATGCTAATAAGTGGTGATATTATAATAGCCATAATAGGATCACTACGAAGAACTAAATTCCATGACTTGCTAAGTTTACTGTATGGCCAATGTTTTTAAAATTTTTGAATAATTTTGTTGGAGGTCGTTTCGCACTTCATCTAGTTTTCCTCCTAAGGTTCCGTCATTGAGTTTGGATTTCAAATTATAAATAGTCGGAAAGCTATAGTTTTGGAAATTTAACCGATGTATATATACATATATATAACCAACAGTGTACCTCCCATAAAATTTCCCGATTCTTCACACACACTTATATTTATATTTAAATTTTATGAGAGGTGCAATGTGGGTGTGACTCAAGAACACTCGTAGAAGTACCAGCACGTGTAAAGGAAATAATGAATTTCATAGCAGCGTAAGTGGTATGTAATGATCTTGACACTTGGCGATTAATAACAGCAGCTGTAAATGAATATACAGTGGTATGCAACATGGGAATGATAACTATAATTTTGTAAACAACTAAGTACACACATTTACTTAGAATAGAAACAGAATTAGTGTAAATGTTGTCAATTTATATGTATTAATTTTGAAAGTCATTACAAAGTACCTTATTAGGTAATTAAAAATATTTATAACTTATTTATTACTTCAACGGAATTTTACTGTGCCACTATTATGGCGTACTTAACGCTAAGTATAAAGCCGTGGTCGTATGCAAATAGGTTTGAAGCGACTAAGGCAGTACATACAGTTACAGTAATTCGTTCATTGTTAAAGAAACGAAATTAAGAACGAAATATTTGGACAATTATTTCCTTTGCTTCGTTTAAAATAATTACTTTAAATGTTTATTTTGCTAGCTATTCGCCTGCGTCTTTGCCTGCGAGGACTAAATAAAATGCATATGTCAATAATAAATCAGAAGCTTATAACGCAACTTCCATATGTATAACTTCGATTCTTACGATATTCTTAAACAATTTTTCGACATCCTTTTAAGCATCAAAAAATGGATAGAACTCATAAAATGTTCTTTGACATATAACTTATATAAGCCTACTTACAAGTGTGTTTAGCATTGTGTAGTAAGTCCATAAATAAATATTTTACCTCTTTACGAAGGACTTCCCAAAATTTTTTTCCTACTCATTATCCATCATGAGGCATATTTGATCTTTATAGGTCAAGTAGTTCGTTCTTTCGTGAATAGGATCAGTGTGTGCCTACCAGCGATATTTTGCTTCCACAAATTTCTAAAAAAAATACTTTTTATACATAAATATTTAAGAATATAAAGTTAAAATATCTGCTCAATCCAAATGCAGGAGTAGACATAGGTCTAGACAATTATGTATTGTCTGAGGTGCGAGTGGTCAGCTACTGCGATCGCCAATCCGCTTGCCAAGCGTGGCGATTATGTCCTGCAGTGGACTTTAATAGACCGTTATGTATTTATTTATAAAGACGGCGCCGGGCTCACCACCAGTCACGTTGTCCCGAAAATATCTTCGGTGGAAGGTGTGTCGAAGGGACTTAATTGTCTAAACTAGACCTCTGTATTGACAAACCTACCCTTGTATTGGGAATTGCGTGAAAATATTTATTTATGAATTATATCATATTTTATTTACTTATTTAATATTGTGATATAATGTCTAGTCTATAATCTTGTAATCCGGCTTTATTTACCTGAGACTGATAACTTCAAGGGCATTAAAATTAATTTTCCTTCATGACAGTAACTGGAGTGATTTTATGCTATATGCTTACATAGTAAAGAGGTCTAATGAAAACAAGGCTTAAGGCCATAACCGTTATTATTGAGCTCTAAATTTTTATGGGTTATATAAAGATAGCACAGTTAAATAAAGTTAAATAGAAATTGAAACATGGATCTTATAATTAAATTGTTACATATTTCGTTAAGTAGGTTAGGTACCTAATCTGAATTCTAATCAGCAGACCAAGATTCGATTGCCATGAAAATTATAATTAAATTATATGTAATAATACAGGTTATTAATACATTGTTATCTATAATATTTGTTTCCGCCTGCGGCTTCACCTACGAGTATGTGGAATACTATAAACGGCAGAAGCTTATTTACCAACTGAATATGTCTATATTCAAATTACGATTGTGCGAAGAGTTAATATTTGAGATAATTTACCTAAAATCTGTTCTATGCAAAATTTCAAGTCAATCGAGTCTATAGATTTAAACATCTCGTGTTGAGTGGTATTTCGACTTTATATACATAGATTAGCTTGAACTGTCGACGCTTGGCTATGACTTGGTCTATTATTGAGATAGACGAAAACAGTAATCTTTTAAAATAGCAACAAAAGCATATATGTTCTATCTCATCGGTTAGATCCCCTGGCTATGCGAAGAGATGTTGCATCTCTTTGCATTACAAGGTGTACAACGTGTATTACGGTGTATTACAAGGTGTACTACGGTGAATGCTCCGAGGAATGCTGAATTGAAAAATGCTTCGCTGAATTTTACCATCCTGTCTTACGGCATAGTCAAAAATTCCATCAACACCATCTTGATGCTTGGCATTCCATTAAAGTGCGTTCTTCGCGAAATTTTCTGTCACGCACTGGCACTTTATGGAATGAGCTGCCGTTAACAGTTTTTCCGGACCGATACGACACAGGGACCTTCAAGAAAAGAGCCTACACATTTCTCAAAGGCCGGCAACGCATCTGCTATTCCTCTGGTATTGCAGGTGTTCATGGGCGGTGGGAATCACTTACCATCACGTGACCAACCTGCTCATTTGCGCGCTTATTTTATAAAAAAAATATATTTTCCAGGGCAATTACAATGCTGCCATTCCCAATACACTTGCCATTCCTAATACACTGGTAGACAGAGGTCTGGACAATTAAGTCCTTTCGGCCCACCTTCCGTTAAAGACTTTTTTCGGGACAGAGTGATAGGTGGTGAGCTCGTCGCCATCTTTATATCTACGCCAACAATATAGATCCTACATAAGTTTTTTTTAAAAAAACCTAGTTGTTCGAGCCTTCCACCTTGTGACCGAACTTGGCTCTCTTGACTCGAATTCTGATCACACAACCACTCGGATATCGTGACTATTTAAAAACAAATTAAAATTAACTTAGAAACTCCCAAAGATAATTGCGAAAGTAACATTTATCAGACAATAGCAACAGATACCATGGCAATATATACAATCAAATAAAAATATTTATAACTAATAAACTACAATTACCGCACTGCCCTACTACTCGTGACATGGTACCAAGAACGCTGGCAGTATTCCAAGGTGAATGGCTAGACTGAACCGTTGAGCGAGTAAAGAACCAGCGGCTACAACTAGTCACAGATACAATGCCTTTAGAAACCTCTAGGTTTATGACCCCATGGACTGATCTCTTCTTCAAATGGAGCATATATATAATCTCCCTTTAAAGACTTATATTTGCGCCAATTACCCGATTCAGATGCATCTGATACCTCTGCCGCCCCGGCTCTTATTTATGTTTATAAAAAATATTTCCTGTTCCAATGAGAACTTTATACAAAGAATTTGTATAAACACTTGGGTAAAAAAATTAACGACGCAATAAACACACTTATCAAATAAATATACAGAATATTTATTTACGTTTGAGATACTAAGATTACTATGATTATACTTGAGTTTATTGCGTTTGGTGAAACTTCGTAATTATGGAAAAATTATTCTCGTAAATACCAGTTTCACAGAGGATGTTTTCTAGTATAATAAATGATTCAATATTTTAAACGGTTACCGCTTCCCATAAACCGGTCGATAGGTTGATTTCGTATTATTTTTTATTAATAATAACCATTACTATAAAGTCACGATAGCCGAGTGGTTGGGTGGTCGGAATTTCGAGTCAATAGACCCGAGTTCGATCCCCAGTTGGTAGGCTCGTACCAATGGGTTTTTCAAAAACTTATGTACGAATATCGTTGGCTTGGACATAAAGACGGCGACGGGCTCACCACCTATCACGTTGTCCCGAAAATATCTTCGGTGGAAGGTGGGTCGAAGGGACTTGATTGTCTAGACTCGACCTCTGTCTACCCCTGTATTGGGAATTGCGTGAAGATATTTTTTATTAATATATAACTATAACAATTTTTTGCTGCATTATTAGTGATTAATTTATTTTTATATTAGAACTAATTATGTTGCTGTGTGAATACTGCGTAAGAATATAAAAGAAAGGAATATAAAGAAAAGGAGGCGGCCCATCTTCCCGTGAGTATCGCGAGAGACGAGTAAAGGAAATACCTTAAATGCAAGGAGTCGGCAGAGGTCTAGACAATTAAGTCGTTTTGACCCACCGAAGATATTTTTGGGACAACGTGACTGGTGGTGAGCCCATCGCCGTTTCAATGTTCACTCGGCTATCATGACTTTTTTTATATTTATTACATGAAAATATAATGTAACATACGTTATAAAATTTAATGTAATATGTAACAAAAACCTAACACGTTTCTTTATAAAAGTATGCCTCGTATTAAATAGGTAATTTGTCTTCTAGTTAACACCGACGAATATTAAGTATGTATTACAACTAAGATAGATCACGTGCGACGCGTGACAAAATATTGTATAAGTTTAAAACTTAACTTAATGTTTAAACTTATACTACAATACGAGAACTCAAAACACAAAATCGATTTGATTTGGCATTGAGTAGTAACCATTTGGAGAAACTTGACCTTGCAATAAATTACCATACTCAAAATCCAAAAATATTTATTGCTATATAAATATGTGTAATTATATAAGTAGTATGAGGTGTTATAAGTCACGATAGCCGAGTGGTTAGGTGGTCCGAATTTCGACTTATGTACCAGACTTCTTAAGAAGTCACTTTAGCCGAGTGGTTGGGTGATCGTAATCCGAATTAAGAGACTCGAGTTCTATCCCCAGATGGTAGTACTAATGAGTTTTTACTAATGAGTTCTTTTGTACGATTTGTATCTTTGCCTTAGACATAAAGACGGTGTCAGGCTCACTAACACCACCTGTCACGTTCTCTTAAAAATTACGGTATCTTGGTGGTCGATAGGACCTATTTGTCAGGTTCTGTGTCTACTCCAGTTTTGGGGATAGCGTGAAGACATTTTTGTTAATGTTCAGAGAATAAGGGTAAACGTTTTTTCAAATTTTCCATAGATTACAAAGAATGGTCCAATATTTTGTTCTAATCACTTTTTAGTATTAATATTTAATAGGATAATTAGAAAGTTATTTACCATAACGTCCATATTTATCATAACAACATCTAAAGACTGCAGAACCTCTGCCTCTCCCGTATAAAAGAGTTTGTGGTAATCGCCACGCAAACGTATTGGCGATCGCAGTACCAGACTTCTTGCACCTTACGATACTGCTCGTCATCAGTCTCCTGAAATTTGGTCGAGATGGTTATCACTTAATCTGTCGGTAGCCGATGGCATTTTCCCTTAGTCGCCTCTCAGTGCACGCATGGAAATGGGGGATGGTATTATTACACCGAGATCACACGGAATTATTAACTTATTTCTATTGAATTTTAATATATATTATAGTAAGTAGTTTAAATTGTGGTAAGTGACTATTCTACGACTCGATGAGGAGGTAACAGGATATAGTTTAGTTGATATCCTTGAGTGACGAAATGAAAAAAAAAACAAGGAACTTTAAAATTATAAAATAATATATATAAATTTCCTCTTTGCGATAGGCTCACCACCTGTCACGTTTTCCCAAAAATGCTTCGGTGAAATCTGTCTTGTTTTTAATTATAATTTTCCCAACCACAATTTTTAAAGAAATATCACCATTACACCATAATCAATACAAGCGATGTGTTGTTTATGGTGAAATAAATAAAAATAAATATCTCTCTTCACGCAATTCCCAATACAGGGGTAGGCAGAGGTCTAGTCTAGACCATTAAGCCCCTTTGACCTACCGTCCACCGAATTTATTTTCAGGATGACATATCATGACAGATGGTGAGCCTGTCGCCAATGTTGCAAGCCAACAATATAATTCGTTCATAAGTTTTTGAAAAATCCATTTGTACAAGCCTGCCACCTGGGAATCGAACTCGGGTCTCTTGACTCGAAATTCCGGCCACCCAACCACACGGCTATCGTGACTCAAACTCGTTAGTTACTGTGAGACGTCAGTTAATTACCTTGAACCTTGAACCTTAATTTGAACTAAACATCCTTTGTTTTTCCGGTCAATACCTACAGTGGAACTCAACAAACCTCACGTGATTTATGCACTACAAAATTGTACAATGGACGCTGACCTAACGACGTACTTTACAATGACCCTGCTTTTGATAGATGCTTTGCTTGAAAGTATTAATTAAGTCGGTAAACAAGTTACTATTTTAATACATTTTGAAAAAGTTACTTGAGTATTATTGGTTATGTGGACTAGTTAGAGAATATGTTTATAAAAATTATAGTTTGTTTATATTTACAGTATAGAACAGTAAATGAAACGTGGTAAGAGAGTAGGCTTTCGAAAATTATTTTATTTTATACCTAGTCCGGCAATAAGTTCTGTTCTGTTGCCTATTGCAGTGTTCTTTATTCATGAAATTTTTTTTTGATCACTAATGAGGATATTTCTGTGCCTTTCACCTGCGTACAGAAGGCGTTTTGATCGAACCACTCTCTTTAAAACGATAGGCCAATGTCCTAGCGGGAATCTTCATTTCTCGCGATTGAATATATTTAATATCTGGCTATTACCGATGGATATCATGAATTTTTGGATTTATTTTTTAATGAACACTACAGTCATCGTATTTGAATATATTATTTAAAAATACTAAACTATTATTGTGAGAAGTAAAATGCAATAAATTTTATAATTCTAGTACAAAACAAAGAATAAATTCTTTTGGTCACGATAGCCGAGTTGTTTCGGAATTTCGTGTCGAGAGACCTGAGTTCGATCCTCAAGTGGCAGTACCAATGAGTTTTTCAAAAACTTATGTACGAATTTCATCGTTGACTTGGACATAAAGACGGCGACGGGCTCACCACCTGTCACGTTGTCCCGAAAATATCTTATCTATTTATTATTTATTATTTTTATAATTCTTTTGGTTTTCATTTAAATGTTGTTACGTACTCTTGTTGAGAAATTTGAAAATAATGACGCGTGCCGCCAGTTTCTAAATTGCTGGCCTTCAAAAATGTTGCTCTAGGTCATGGCACAAGGAAACAAAATTATTATTGAAAAATATCAAGATCACATTATAAATTATTTAAATTACACTAACTAGTAGTATAGGATTAAATTATCTCTGAAGCCTATTAAAAATTCTTCAAAGTACTATTTTCCATAATAAATGGTAACCTCAGCATCACATTGTCCCGAAATATGTCTTCGGTGAAAGATGGGTCGAAAGGACTTACCTGTCTAAACCTCCATCTAGTATTGGGAACGGTGTGAAGATATTTTTATTTATTTTTTAAAACACACGCGGAAATAAAGAGAATATTTTTAATCCATAAATACTTCAATTCAATTGCTTGGCATTTTAACAATGTAATTATAATTTATATACTCATAAAAAAGGTTATACCCTTATAATTACTTATAAACAATTACTTTAAGAAATTTACTTTTAAAAAACTTAAATAACAACATGATCATGTACTTGTGACTGTTTTTGCACTCAAGCTAAATTCTTACGAGCACAATATGTGGAGGTTAAAAAGGAAAATTGCTTTGGTTTAAATATTTAGTCAAATAAATATAAATATATATCTTCACGCAATTCCCAATACAGGGGTAGACAGAGGTCAAGTCTAGACAATTAAGTCCCTTTGACCCACCTTCCACCGAAGATATTTTCGGGACAACGTGACAGGTGGTGAGCCCGTCCTCGCCTTTATGTCCAAGCCAACGATGAAATTCGTACATAAGTTTTTGAAAAACTCATTGGTACTGCCACCTGGGGTTTGAACTCGGGTCTCTCGACTCGAAATTCCGACCACCCAACAACTCGGCTATCGCGACTTGAATAAATATTTAGTCGGGCACGCTTATTTATTAACGTACTTAATATGTCGAAATTAATAACTGACAAGAACATTCCGTCATTTATACCGCATTGCGATGAAGATTGTTTTGAGTATATACACATCATCGTTATGCATTGAGTGTCAAGATATAACCAAACCAATAGTCGCCCAGACCGACCCGCGAACCGATTTCGATCCAGAGAGCCCCTGATGGTAGGCTATAGTTATAGTTATATAGTTTAAAACTATTAAACGGTTTATATACTTGGCAAGGACATAAAGACGGTGGTTGGAGGTGAAAAGTGGGTAGAGAAGACTTAATCGTCTAAGCCTCTGTCTATCCCAGTATTAGATATAGCATATGGTTATTGCCTAATATTTTTTCAGAAGTTTTAGATATAGCTTTATAAAAAATGTAACAAATATTATTAGGCTGTTAATTTATGTATATCTATGTTTATAAAATTACCGTATGTTTATGACCGCAAAACTAGAAAAGTATTCGATGGATTGACTTTATATTATACTACAAGACATTGCATTTTTATCCAAGAGTATCTCAAAGTTACTTTTTATTTCGAAGTTCGTTCATTATGTTAATTAATTGCCGTCTTTTCTCTAGAGCTTTCACAAATAAAAAAAAACTGAAGTAATAAAATAAGAGATATTATCTCTCTGTTGGATTCGTTTGTATTTATTGTACTAGGATTTATCTATTATAAATGGTTTACTCGATTTGCACTTTACGTTAACATAATTTAATAGTTTGACATTAATTTTTGTCAAAATCAAATGTTTCGTATTATATTTAGGCTTTAAAGCTTTTAAGGACTTTAGTCTTAATGGCTCCTAATGGCTGGAATGATGAGATGGCGCTATTACTTAAATAAAATATTTATTTTTCACTTTCTAGATAGAAGTTAAAGCTATGTCATTTTAATGCTTATACGAACAGCATAAAATCAAATAACGGAAAAAATTATAAAAGCCTTGTCTGCCAGTCAACCTCAGAGCACTAGTAACATGTCGTCAGCGGTAAAAGATATTTATTTTTTATAATTAAAAATGAAACAAAGGGTTTGCACAAGGGTTCTACTTATTCCAAAAACCGAAAAGAAAAATAAAAAATTTAGGGCAGTATTTCATCGCACCATTCTGTGTTTTAACCATTTCGTTAGCTTTTATAAAAATGTAACAAATATTATTAGGCTGTTAATTTATGTATATAAATCTATGTTTATAAAATTACCGTATGTTTATGACCGCAAAACTAGAAAAGTATTCGATGGATTGACTTTATATTATACTACAAGACATTGCATTTTTATCCAAGAGTATCTCAAAGTTACTTTTTATTTCGAAGTTCGTTCATTATGTTAATTAATTGCCGTATTTTCTCTAGAGCTTTCACAAATTAAAAAAAACTGAAGTAATAAAATAAGAGATATTATCTCTCTGTTGGATTCGTTTGTATTTATTGTACTAGGATTTATCTATTATAAATGGTTTACTCGATTTGCACTTTACGTTAACATAATTTAATAGTTTGACATTAATTTTTGTCAAAATCAAATGTTTCGTATTATATTTAGGCTTTAAAGCTTTTAAGGACTTTAGTCTTAATGGCTCCTAATGGCTGGAATGATGAGATGGCGCTATTACTTAAATAAAATATTTATTTTTCACTTTCTAGATAGAAGTTAAAGCTATGTCATTTTAATGCTTATACGAACAGCATAAAATCAAATAACGGAAAAAATGATAAAAGCCTTGTCTGCCAGTCAACCTCAGAGCACTTGTAACATGTCGTCAGCGGTAAAAGATATTTATTTTTTATAATTAAAAATGAAACAAAGGGTTTGCACAAGGGTTCTACTTATTCCAAAAACCGAAAAAGAAAAATAAAAAAATTTAGGGCAGTATTTCATCGCACCATTCTGTGTTTTAACCATTTCGTTAGCTTTTATAAAAGAATCTATTTATATAAAGTAAAAGGTCAATCTTTTATAAACTGATTCGCGAATTCTCTATGACCACTTTACCTTTGACGATGAAATTCGATATCAAGATGGATTATAAATAGAAGACGTCACCTATAAGATATGTTTTCAAGAAACTCCCACCGTAAAAGGGAAGAATGGGGTGGTAAAAGTTTCTTTGGAACTTTATTTATTACACTTCTACGAAGTATGAAAGTTAGTATGTAGACAATTAATTAAAATTATAATTGATGTTTGTTAAATAAATATACACATACATAGATAGGGACAACAACGCATACATTGCTCTGATCCCAAAGTAAGTAGCTGGCGCACATGTACTTCGGAATCGAAAACAACGAAGATACCACAAACACCCAGACCCGAGAAAAATTTTGAGAAAGTGGTTTTTCTACATTGACTCGTCCGGGAATCGCACTTAAGATGTGGCGACACCTTGAAAACCGATACATACGTCGCTCGTCCACGGAGGTCATATAGGAAAATAGAAAATGCATAGAAATCATAGAGGTAATGAGTTCAACGTTCACTACAAAGTTACAGGGAGGTTGGAATTACACTAACTGGTTTCAGGAAAATGATGGCACGGCTGTACTTTTGGTTGTTCGTTTTCGTTCGACCCATAAGCCTTTTACGCACAAAGCGTGGTTGTGTGGTTTTGATGTGAAAGGATATTTAAATTGTCAACTTTATTATTTTTGCTTGTCATACCCATAATTTATTCGTTATATTAAATTTTGCTTATTTTATTTGGTCGCTTTCCTGTCTGTTTGATGTAACTTTTGCTACGGATTTTAAACAAAGATTGCGGTTAGAGACTTGGCAACAGTAGCGCAAAAGTTGCTAGGGCTTTGCCGTAAACGTTAATCCTATAACTAAAACATTAATACTACAACTTGATCTGGACTGATGTCCAGCTGGTTTAGTTTTCGAAGAAACTTGATTTAATATTGACATACTCGTATTATCAAAACGTTATAAAATTCGATGTAAACAGATTGGATTGGTAACAGAATTAAGTTGTCAAAATAAGACCTATTTTTTTATTTAATTAAACTATTTTGCGGATAGTTTTCTCTTTAACTTCAAACATACAAACTTATAAAAGCTTTACTAACTTTACGGCCTATTAAAGTTGACGTAATACGTCTTCAGATACAAGGATTACCATAATGGCCCCGTTAGGCACTTCGGACTAGCGATCGTAACAAACAGACATTAGGTTTCAGAATTTTCCAAAGATTATTACACCATTTATTGATATCTTTTGCTGTTTTAAAGATTTTTTCCTAAGTCATCTTATATTATACTAAAGGTTAGAAAAGGGTGGTAAGTTCTTACGCCTAGAGTGTTATCTCCTAGACTGACCTAGTTTACTTTTGTATCACGAAAACTTAGGATTCCTATTAATTTTTACACCGGAAGTGAAACCGAGGAACGCTGCTAGTGAAGAATAAAAAAACAAATTGGGGCGATTTTAAGGACTGAAGAAAATTAAAATCAAGGGGACAATTTGTTTACATTTTGATTGCGGCTTTCATCAAAGAGTCGTAAAAAAGAAGCCGATTACGTCAAACGGCGTCTAAATTTTGCATTCAGCTGCTATTATGTAGAAAAACCTTAATTTTTATACTATATGAATTTTCAAAACTTGTTTTTTTTAGTCTATGCTGGAAATGAGATCGCTTATCTGATTGAGAAGCGCGGTTAATTGCCATGAAGAGGAAAATCTTCTTACTTTTAGGGGCCGATAAGTAAACAAGTTTTGTTGAATTTTCTAAAGAACATACAACAATTTAAATTTGTCGTATAATTGATTTGAAAAAGGTGGTAGAGAAAGTATATATAGAGACTTATCAATCTATTATTTTCTTACTATTCCGTCAAATATGCGTTTAAACAAATTCATAAATGGCATAGTAAAGTTTATTAGAATTATTATTTCAATCCACTGACATTCCCTAAGGCAATGTAAAATGTTAACAAAACTTCTTCGATAATATTTGGACATTCTAATTTATACTCGTTGTTAAGCACAGAATTATTTTATCAATAACATTTATGGCTCAATTAAAGTTTCGGATCAAGGTTCTTTCTTTATTTTGGTTTTCAAGGTTTGATTGCGTAACTCTCAAAGATATGCAACGAATTAACATTTTGGAATGTAAACTGACATTGAAAAACAAAATTTGGTTTTTCAATGTCAGTTTACATGCAATAATTTCAAATATTTGTGTAATTCATACATAAATAATTTAATCCAGAGTCAACTTTGAGAGGTATGATCAATATTAACGGACCAACAACAAAGAATAATTTATATAAAACATTGTCTATATAATAATGTCTATATAAGTGATAGAATCCGTAACGAAGATATCCGCAGGATCAGGACGTTGAAGTGGCAATGGGCCAGCCACATAGCTCGTTGAAAACCGTCAGGTAAGAAAGGTTCTCGAGTGGCAACCTCGTACAGGCAAACGCAGTTTTGGACGACACCCCACGTGATGGAGTCACGACTTGCAGAATGTTGCGGGAAGTCGATGGATGCAGGTAGCTAAGGAAAATTTTAGGGGAGGCCTATATTCAGCAGTGGACTCTTGGTATGCTGTAAAGAAGAAGAAGGTTGGATCACGGAGGTCGACAAACTAATATCATATCGGCAATGATGTAACTACAAATAATTAGGTATAAAGTCCAAGATGTAACATACAAAGATCTGATTAAACGTAGTACAATGTTTATCTAAAATTAAATCCTTAAACTTTTTTAATGATTCGAGTATATTATTTACATAACGTAAATCATTCAAAAAAGGAAAAATAATAAATTTTGCGATATATACGTCCCATAAATGTGAAAAGTCCGCCTTTTAATAGGTTTAACAATGTTAATAAATTAAAGTTTTTTTTAAGATAGGGGTAGACTTGAAAATATTGATGCTTTATAGCTTATGAAACAAAAGTTTTGTAGTTTTAATGTTTACTATTTTTACATTTATTGAATCTGAAGAAGCGAAAGAGGATTATGACATTTGGCGATTTGCTCCCTCTGGCTACCTCGTCAGTGTTAGCATTCGCCTACTAAAATATTTAAGTGAAACGGCGTATATTTATTTACACTTTGACTGCTTTTTGTTTTTACCAATTATAACAATTAGCCCTCACTTTAATTAACCCCAGAAAATGATAATTACATTTAATGATACTCCAATTTAAGATTTATTGTTGTTTACTTACAGTTTAAATCAAATGAAGTCTATTTACTGTTTAATTCTAATATGCGAATTGACAAGCTTATCTTGTATGTATCTAAATTTATACATTTTCATTTCGTTAACTAATAATTTCAAGCATATAAATAAGATTGAGATCTCTTATATCTTATATCTTTAAACGAGCAACTCTTGTTTAAAATGTATATATATATATATATATATATATATATATATATATATATATATATATATATATATATATATATATGTGTGTGTATATATATATATATATATGTATATATATATATATATATATATATATATATATATATATATATATATATATATATATATACACACATATATATATATATATATATATATATATATATATATATATATATATATATATACATATATATATATATATATATATATATGTATATACATATGGAATTTGGACCCTCGGTTATCCAGGTACTATTCGTTTATATAATAAAATGACAATTAATACATCGTCATCTATCTTTGACCAATTCAAATTTAATTAAGGATCAGGATTTAATTTATACGATCAAATTTTCGTGGGGCATTAGTGGACAATCTTTGACCAATTGTAATTGTTAGTAGAGTTTCAAATCGTTATAGAATGACAAGCAACTTAATCTAAGGAGTATAGTATCTGCTTTACACGTCCATCCCATTTCCGAGTGAGATGTTTGCAAATCGGTGGTGCAGTATAGCAATCAATAATAAATAAATTACACGTTAATTCACCTCGGGCCGAACCATATTTCACCAAAATTGAAATGCACGAAAAAAAAATTTCTCTTCCGCGGTCTCTTCAACAACACATAAGTGTCTAAAATCCTTAGTTTTTCAGGAAAATGTGTCCCGTTGTCGTGAGAAATTCGGGATATAAAGTTATGAAAAGCACATTTTGATGAATTACGGCGAAATGCATGCCAGAAATACGGTTGCTTTGTTTCTATATATACATTTTTTGGGACAACGGGACAGGTGGTGAGCCTGTCGCCATCTTTATGCCTAAGCCAACTATGTAAATACATAAGTTTTGAAAAAACTCATTGGTTTAAACCGGCCACCCTCGTGAAGGGACCCATTGGATCCCTTCACTAGAATTCGGATCACCCAACAAGACTGTGATAAACATCCTAGTCATGATATACTGAGACGATATTTATTAATTCAGACTTTAATTAAACTAATATCACAATAGGGCTTATGATAATACTAATTGTGAGGAGCGCATGCACTAATTGTACACTGATAAGCTTCATACGTAGATAAATTGACGAACGTAAAGTAAACAATA
This sequence comes from Sericinus montela, assembly GCA_029286605.1. Taxonomy (NCBI): domain Eukaryota; kingdom Metazoa; phylum Arthropoda; class Insecta; order Lepidoptera; family Papilionidae; genus Sericinus; species Sericinus montela. Next base: position 2,060,945 of record JAGSMR010000009.1, read on the forward strand.
AATCTCGTCAAGCATATTACTTAGTGATATATTATTATTATAATTAGTGAGTCTCTGTAAATCCTTTGGTTACCAGAAATGTTTCCTTGTAATATAATAATTTGTTCCTCTAATTACTGGTTAACTTCAAACGGTTTATATTTTTGATGCGATAGCGTCACGTGTGAGGTTCAATTTATGCGAATAATAAAAAAATTATAATCTTGTAGATAATATTACCACGAGGCTGTGCTTCGTGTAAGCTATATGGTTTAAAAACAGCAACAATAAATTTTATAGTAACGGCGTCGAAAATACCAGTCGACAGCAGCGTATATCTGATTGCATCTAATGCTTTAACACCAAACCGCTTATCAAATGTGGCGATTATCGCAACTTCTCCATATAAGGAGTACACAACCCAAGAACACTTAACACTTGTGTAAGGATAATTTAACATAACATATAAGCTGATTGTAGTAAATTCTGCCCGTTTGTAATTTACGTTCTCGTTATACATGAAGGTAAAACGTATATAAATGAGATTAGCAAAATCCATAATAGATTCTCGATTTAACGTGCAATGTAAGGTAACACTTGCTTTTCATCGGCCTTACTTATGAGCGGGTAATAATTGATGTATACCTACTCCAAGGTTCAGTATTTACTACATAAATATTCTATATTTAGTTTAATTTATGCGGACGAATTAATTATAGTCACTGTGATAATATGATGACTTTGACCGATAATTCAACAGACATGAACATTATGCAAAAGTGGAAATAATACTGGCCATAATTATAATTATAAATAAATTGTAAATGCCTGAAACTGCATCAATTTTTACCAGAGATCTTATCGCTATGATTTATGTTATAATGTAAATCCTAAGTAAATACTTTATATTGTTTGTCTCACTCCAAATATTTCAGGTTCCTCTTCAACAAAATAGTGTCAGGCAATAAAAATCAAAATATATCTCATGTTTTTATTTAAGGAATTTTACTATAGATAATTTTACCAATGATATTTCACGCTACTAACTATCAAAGGTCTCCCCAATTTAGTTTGGTATTATCTAGAGAGTTATACTTTAAATTGTTTCACCCATGGCATAGGCTATTTCTAATAACCTCTACTGTTTTTATATTAATTTAAAACATCGTAACTGTTTGGTTTTGTAAAAGCATTCCTTTTAATGATTCCTAGTATTTACGCGAATGCTACATATCTTAAATAAAACGATATTCGGATTTTATCGCGTTTTTAATTAGTTTTAACAATCTTTTTTTCATTTCCCATTGCTTTTATGATAATTAATTACCTAATTAACAAAGCACAAACAAATAGAATCATCTAATAATCAAATTTACAAAGACCCAGAGACTTAATCCTCGTAGTACTTAAAATCATATCGCTTCCGCTCTTATCCTTCCTTTATTACTTTGAATCTCAAGGACAAGAAGCCTATGCTATATAAGCATTCACCTTTCTCTGTACTAAAGTACAAAGTGTATTAATTTTAAATGTATAGGCCAGGATAATTAACGTTTATAATGATCAAAATTATATTATTAAAATCTTATATTATAATATACCCATTCAGGTTATAAATTCTTTCACATGTTTAAAATAAAATAATTGAAACAAGTTTATTCATTATGTAATAATTTATATACCAAAATGAACTTAACAAAACATAGATTCTTATGACACTAAAGTTTATTCAAAATGACCTCCGTGATTTTGAATACAGGCCTTCAATCTGCGCGGCCAGTGGTCTATCGCAGCATGAACGAGTTCCATGTCAATATCGGCGGCTGCCTTAATCAAGGATGAGTGACTCCAAATTGGGATGAGGCTTTGAGCACGCCTTTTCCTCCAAGTGTTGCCATATCTTGTTATCTAACGGATTCAACTTGACTGATTGACTGGAGGAGGGCCAGTTTTCGTGCCGGATGAAGTCCATTTCAAGCGCCGCTAGTCAGTCTTGTGTGCTCTTCGCTCTATGAACTGGTGCCAAATCTTGTTGGAATACCCAGTGCCTGTTATTAAGCATGGTATGAGAAACAGGTTCCACAAGGTTCGTCAGGACTGTATTTTGATACACAACTGCATTCGTTTTTACACCTTTCTCACAAAAATGTACCTCTGTTAAGCCCAAATAAAAACTCCCAACCATACCATGAGTGAGGATGGAAAATGACCTCGTTGGACACGCGGAATACGGTTGCTCGCTTCTTCAGTACTGTGTGCGTACCTTATCATTTTGTTTGTTGTAGGTCTCTTCTATGAGAAAGAACAATTACAATTCGAATTCAATAAACTGTTTTGTGGCCAGCATTCTAAAAGAAAAGTTTTTACTGAGTGACAATACTTATGACCTGACTGTGTATAATATGTCAAGATGATGAAGCCGAATGGTTGGGTGGTCGGAATTTCGAGTCCAGAGACCCAAGTTCGATCCCCAGATGGCAGGCTCGTACCTGTTATGCAGGTTGTACCAATTAGGTTTTTCAAACACTTATGTACGAATTATATCGTTGGCTTGGACATAAAGACGGCGACGGGCTCACCACCTGTCACGTTGTCCCGAAAATATCTTCGGTGGAAGGTGGGTCAAAGGGACTTAATTGTCTAGACTTGACCTCTATCTACCCCTGTATTGGGAATTGCGTGAAGATATTTATATATATATACATATATATATATATATATATATATATATATATATATATATATATATATATATATATATATATATATATATATATATATATATATATATATATATATATATATATATATATATATATATATATATATATAAAATAAAACAAAATCGCATATATAAAATGTCATAAAAGTTGCTTTGTGCATTGACCCGGGGAATCGAACATCAGAGGCTGGCGACACTATGAAAACCGGCGTGTACGCCACTCGTCCACAGATGTCGATAGGACTTGTACTGTTACTTTTTATACTACGGTTTACCACCTTGCCACCGGCCCACTACCTGTTTCATTGACCCGAATAAGCCCTTGGGTAATTTTATTGGACCTCTGACCTTCCCAAAAATTGACATACGGTTGTCAGGTTATTTCTTTTAATAAATGTTTCGAGTAATTTCACTAGACAACACAATTATTTTGACAGATTTTAATGGATATTCTTTTTGAAATATTTCTAGTGATTTACAGCGTACATCAATTTTATATACATTTTATCAAAACAAATTTTATAATTTTTTTGCACCATTTACATCTGAATGGTAACAATATTTAAATTATTTACGTATTTATTGTTATAGTTTTGTATGTAAATTTAATTATATGTATATATACACTAATAAATTGTATATTCAATACATGTTTTTCAATATTGTCCACGCCTACCATTTACTTTTCTTCATCAACCAGAGTTGACTGGTAGAGAATGCCTCAAGGTAGTACCGTACGTAAGTACCGTAGCAGCGCCCTTACCTCCCAAACCCCGAACACGCCGTGTCCTTCAGGCATCTGTTGAAACTTTTAATCTCTCTCTTTGTTTACACCTGTAATGGCATCGGTGACAGTTACCGGAAGATTTCCAACTTTCACCTCAATATCCGTAACTTTACAGCTACGAAACGTTAGTACGATGACGCCTACCTAATATACATTTTTTATCCGACCTTATCACGTGGAATTGGAGAATTAATGAAACGACGCCTCTGTGTTCCATAATGCATGGGGCTTGTGGCAGGTCCTTTAGGTTATCATAGCCAACCGACGTACAAAGTAATAATAGAAAAAGAGAGAGAGAGACAGAACGTCAGTTCCGAAGCTCGTTCAAGAGTACTCATATACCTAGAATGTATGAAGAAAATTACCAATTTGAAAGAAGCGAAAAGTGTATAAGGACCCTTAAACTTTAGATCTGTTTAATCTGTCTACATTGACTAGAAGTCTGCGTGAAGATAAGTTAGTAAATAAGAAATATGATTTTCAACAACAAATGATAAATCTTATAGAAGCGAAAGAGGTATGTGTACGTGAAACGTGACTTTATCAGGGACGTGAAGATATGTAGCTTCAAGTTTATGGACTCAAGAGAACCATATATACTCAAACTCAGAATGCATACTTCGTTTTCGTAACCGACAAAAAAAAATTATTATTAAGGCAGTAATAAAAGATGACTATTCAACAACCGGTGAAAAAGGAGTTAAATCGGAGTACATAACGTTGAGGACTACGTTTCCTTTTTCAACCCAATAAAAAACAACGGTATACTTTTATACAAGTTCTAATTCATTAAATTATATTTTGTATTTATTTCTCGTTGAAAATATTGTGAGAAATTTATCTATACTCTATTGAAAGAAATATTTTATGATCTTCATTTTATTTCGAAAGTTGTAGTTAGTTTTGTCTTAAACAAACTTGGAATTCAATAATTCAAAACGCTCAGACATTTTCTGTCTTGTTACAGAAAATTGAAAGAAAACAGCAAGAAAAGTAACTTATATAATAAAATTAAATTGCGTTTAAAGTTATCGTAAAATGACTGTCTTTCAAAGATTATGTTATATGTTTATAATCCGTTTTCTTTGTTATTAATAATAATAATTTCGCTGAGACGGCTGAAATTATTCTGCTAGTCATCTCAGATAATGGATTGTTCCCGGTCAGCGTCTCAGAACATCTAAAGCAGTTGGGACTCCGTGTCAAACTGCAGTAAATTCAGATACTAAAGGCGGTACTCTTAGATACCGCTTATACCGTCCGTCGGTTTCTTACCCCACCGCCATTAACCTTAGCCGTCAAGTCTTCTTCTCCTTGGGCTTCCGTCTGGTTTATGGCCTGAGCCTTATCTATTAAATTCGTCTATTTAAAAAAATGCTTATAAAAATATATGTCTTATGTTTAATCGTTATTGTAGGTATATTATATGTATATTTTTAATTATACACCCAGCTAGACAAGAATAAAAATAACGTAACAAAAATAATTCAAATTTATTTCGAGTTACTGAGACACGTATGAATAAATTACGTATGACTTTAATGTAAATTCAAATTAAATTCAAATTGTAATAAAACAAACCCGAGAGGTGTAGGTCAGTACCTACACCTCTCGGGTTAGTCTTGTCGGGTCGAGAAGGTGGCTGCCAGATGTTTCATGCTTATAAAATGGTGCTGCTAATAATTTCATATTGATTCAAATTGGTCTTCGTGGAATGGTGGGTCGAAAGGGCTTGTTGTTTGGTCGAATTATCTAGACCTCTGTCTACCCCCGTGTTCGAAATATTCGTGGAGATATATAAAAAGAAAATTCCGCCAAGTTGCTGTTGCGGTTGCTACACCATATCCACATTTTTTACTTATAGCCGCGATGGCCGTTGAAGAAAAAAATCTCATAAAAAAAAGAAAAAAAAAAGAGAGCCTTTGTAGTAATACATATATTTTTTTTTAATTAAAAACTTAAAACAATTATCAAAAATCTAGCGTTTTAGCGTATCCTTGATCGCTATTATCGCAGAACAGTATCAACTTTATTATACATTAAGCACTATTAATGTTGCGCAGTGTCACTCGCGCCTCAGTCGTGAGACGGCCTCTTGTGCGGCTTCGAAATTCAAAATTACGAAAAATTTAGATTTTTTTTCGATCACTCAATAACAATGAGACAACTGAACGGTAAGTGTGCGCGGGCTGTCTATTTAACTCCACATGTGGCTATTACAAATGAAGATACATTTAAAAAAAATATTAATGATATTAATTTGTGTTAAAATTTATCCACATATTTGAAAACGAGTACCATAGAAATAATAAAGATGACTATGCCTACAGCAATAAATAAAAGTTGTTTATGTTAACGAACGAGAAGTAAGATTCATAGGTTATAGACGGTTATAGATTTTTTGTAAAGGCAAGACCTGTTTTGATATAACTGTTTTCAATTTGAAATTGAGTTTATTTTAATATTTTTCTGTTATCATTGTGAAAGAATAAACGTTCTGAATTTACGCAATAGTGAAATCTATATTAAAAATATAAACGGGATAAAAATATGAGTAGAAAAAATAATCTTCTTTTAAGCAGCCTTGTAATAATTCCTTTTATACAGCCGTTTATTTCAAAAGCATGTTTTATAAACCCATATGATTCTGTGTTTGTAATTTAATATTTGCACTATCGGTGTTTATTTATTATTTACGTAGATCAGAACATGTTTACTCGTTTGTATAGTCACTTAAGAGCCATGATTGTTCATTTATTATTTTTGCTAAATGTACTGGCAATAACAAGCTGTTCGGGGATTGGATTTCGAGTCAAGAGACCCGAGTTCGATCCTAGCTGGCTGATAGGTTTTTCAAAACTCGTGCACGTTTTATGACATTGGCATAGATACAAAGACTGCGACAGAATAACCACCTGTCACGTTGTCCCAAAAAAATGTCTTCGGTGAAAGCTGGGTCGAAAGGATTAATTTGTCTAGACCTCTGTCTACCCTATTATTGGGAATGGTGTGAAGATATTTTCTCGGTCGGGCACGTTTATATTAAAACTGTATTTGTGTTCTTTTAGGTACCGCCGTAAGCGAGAAGCATATTGGCAGACGCCGTGCTGTTCCTGTCATTTATGTGCAAGGGTCTCATTATGAAGTTGGATATGATGTGGTAAGATTTCGACAGTTAACATTTGCTTAGAGACACGCTCGCCGAGTGGTACGATCCCCAGGTGGGATATTTGTACCAATTAGGTTTTTCAATAACTTATGTACGACTTACATCGTTGGCTTGGACATAAAGACAGTGACAGGCTCAGCCCCTGTCACGTTGTCTAAAAAAAATCTTCAGTGAAAGGTCGGTCAAAAAACCTATTTTCTGGTACTTCGTCTACCCCAGTATTGGGAATAGCGTGAAGATATATTATAAAAGCCCAGATGATAAATTACCAAATCACGGGGATAAGCATGGTCTTTGTTTATATCAGATAATGCAATCGCCATTCCGCTTGTCACGCATGGCGTTTGTTGCGAATCCTTCATCAGGTAAATGCCAGAATGCAACACAGTTAACTAACTATAAACTATCATAGTTAGTTAAAGCTGCAAGGGCAGAAAACTATCTAGATATTCCAAGGTAATACAATTACGGTATTACGTGAAACCAAAATATCATAAGGTAATGCATTACAATGTTAAAATGTAAACACGTTACATAGTATTTATTAATAGCCTACTGGCTGTGCGGAGTGCGAAACATACCGTCGCAGGTTCGGTTCCGCGCATTCAACTATTACCATAAACCATACCAGGGCAAAGCATTGCAGCTAACTACTGCTACTAGTGTATTTGGTATTGCTAAGTTTCTTTTAAGAAAAGGTTAGTTATAACTTTTAATGTTAATGTTATTCTTGTATATTTTTTAAAGGGGAGACCAATCTGATGACCTCCGTGGAAGAGTGGCGAACACTGGTTTTCATAGTGTCTCCAGCTCAGAGATCCAGGGTTCGATTCCCGGTCGGGACAATGTAGAACACACTTTTTGTATATTTTCTCGGGTCTGGGTCTCTGCGGTACCTTCGATGTTTCTGACTCCGTAACTCAAGTGCATAAGCTGCTTACTGGGGTATCAGAGCAATTTATGTGATTTTATATATCTATGTATGCATTAATTTATTTATCACCCGAAAATAAAGTACCGAGTTGTACGCTGTGTAATCAAACACCCTTCAAATTCACTGAATAGTATTATAAGAATAAAAATCCACTTTTGGGTTTCGTAAGAGACAACCAAGAGAAGTATTGACTATGGCAAGACGGCGCCATCTCAAAAAAATGTGAGGCCAAAATAATATTCTTATTTAGTATGGTTTTTTGAAATTACCCCAAAAATATTCTAAATTTGAATCCATCTGTAATTTGAGGTAGGTTGAACTTTTTCTTAGTCTTTATTATATCAGAACCTAAAATTTGAGTGTTCAAAAATAAAACTGTAGACACATACGTGGGAATCAACTATTCATACACTCAAAACAAAAACACATTTGGAACAAGCAGCAATTGTAATCCAAAAAAATCCGAACTAAATACGTCACAAGTTTTAGGTCTAATTAGGTTTTGCTGTCAAATAATTTGTTTACTTTCAATTATAAAAAAAATCAAAATTCTTAATAATTAATAATAATATCCGCGTCTAGGTCAAGTCGGAGGTACAGGAAAGTGAAATTCTTTTACCATTTTACGCTGAAACGTGGCCTACATTTCTGAATCAATACCGAGAATAAATAGAATTTCATGATAATTAGATTATAAGAATTACAGCCTACAGAAGCCTTTTCTTTTCTTTTAAATATTGTTTACTAAATTAAAACCGAGAAAAGTCAAATAGTTCAGTAAGAGTCAGCGGACTTAACACTTCTCCGAAGTATGAGTATTTATTAACTTTTAGGCATATGGGTTTACTCATGATATTTTGCTTCAGTGCTAAGTTTGTTAAGCATGGCGATTGTAAGCATTTCTATTAACAATTTCAGTGATATTAGTGCTTGCACTTAATAGTTTTAGACCTGGCATCCAAAATAAAACCTAAAGCATTGCCAAACTATTGAAATTTTAAGCTAGCCTTGACTAAAAGACAAATACAAAAGAAAACTAAAAATACAATAAAAATGTAGAATGTGATTAGTATTTGTAAGTAACTGAACTATACTCTACTATTCTTTATATCTTTATATCATATCATAGGAAAAATTAATAGTAACCACTGAACAAACGCATAAACAATGTAAATAGGGTGACATATGTTTATTATTAATATAAAAAGGCATCAATATCCTAATGGTTTGGTATGCGGTCGGCGAAACGATACGTCACTGGTTCGACCCTGCCATTAGATAAGTGGCATACACGCCTTAGCATTGAAGTCCCGGATTCGAGTCCCAGGGTCTGAGTATATGTGGTACTTTCGTTGTTTCTGATTCAACAACACAAACATCTTAGCTATTTACTTTTTATCAGAGCAATGTTTGTGATACTGTCTCTATCTATGTATGTTTTATTTATATTTAGACTGCAAGACTAATGAAAATATACCTCACTTACTTCCATACACACCTCAGTCGCCACGCTTAGCAATCTGATTGACGATCGCAGTACTAGACTCCTCGCACCTTAAATGCTGTCTGGAATTTTTAGGTTTTAGGTATAGCTGGGATTTCGTATGCGACTACGGGAAAAGCTATTCCCGTAGTCGCATACGAAATCCCCGTGAATAAATCGGTGGTGATTTCTTACACTGACTTCTAACGATAATATCTTCACATATTTACGGAAAGTCATAAGAAAAGTTACAGAAAGTACATGTAAAAGTCGCAATAGCCGAATGGTTGGGTGATCAAATTTTGAGTCGAGAGACCAGAGTTCGATCAAAAAGAAATCGAAAAAAGACATGTTTGTTTCAAAATTTATATACGATTTATATCGTTGACTTGGTCATAAAGGCGGCGACAGGGTCACCAACTATCATGTTGTCCCAAAACATGTCTTCGACGATAGGACATGATTGTCTGTACCTTTGTCAATCCCAGTATAGAGAATAGCGTGATGGTATTTTTTTTATATTAACGGAACAAATTATTCTTTTTTGCTAATGCTTGCACCTAACACAACTTTGGTTTTAAATTTCAGGGTCGCAACTTCGCCTCCGTCATTCAAAGTTTCCTTGAAACCTACGAGGAGTTAAAGTCTTTCGAAAAAGAATACAAAACAGCCTCGGGGCGCATTGCTTACGACACGACCCTAGCTAATATGAAAGAAAGATATCCATACTATGTGAAAGAAATACAAGGAGTAGCCGACGGCGCCAATGTATCGTTCCAACAGGTAAGTTATATATAATGTATTAAATCTATGAATGAAAAAAAAACTATATACAAAAGTGTGTGTTATTATGCTATATTTTAGCAAATTTGCTATAATACAGCATCCTCTTTGTATACTATTGTTTTTACTTTACTTCAGCACGTATTTTATTAACATTAGCTCATACTTCCTAGGCTCATACTTATTAGGATTTAGGAAATGTTCATGGGTAAAGTGATTTTATTATTTTTTAATCTTACTGTGATCGAGGTGATCTTATTAGTAAATTAATTTAAAAATATGTATACGATTTATACATTGATATCTCAGAAAATACTCTACTGTATTAGCCAATGTCTTAACTTTAACTTTGCTTATCAATACAACACAGATCCACTGTGGTTTAAGGTTAAAGTTATCACTGGGAAATTTACCAAAAACATTTAATGAAAAAGGCTTTATAGCGCCACGTACTTCTACGAATGCTCAAGACTATGTTTTTGAATTATTTAACGAAAACATTTTACATATGTATGTAATAAAAACATAGAATTGTATCTGTCGCCCCTTATTTTACTCCTAATACACCTCTAGTGCCTACAAATAATTCGAATATCTCTCAAAAAGGAATTGCAACAATAGTTCCGTGTCGGCTTACGTTGCATGAACGGTGTAAGCGTTCCAAAGTAAAATAATACGACATTCAATATTCTTGCGTCAATGGCACATAATAAAAATATCATAACGTTGGTATACGGTTTCCGTCTAAATCCATATACTTTTTTACTTTTGAATTCTGCAAACCAACGCTGAATACGGTGAAAGTAAAATAAGAAGAAAACTCCCTCCATGGATTATATGTTTTTATTTTATATTTTAATTTATGTACACGTATTTTCCCAATCAAGGACTAGTCAGAGGTCGGTGACTGGTGGTGAGCTTGTCACAGCCTTAGTGTGGTGCACTTTAACGTTTGCGATTGGAACACAGCATTAATTACTCTTTGTTTGTACCCTCAACTAATGTAGAAATTAGTGTTATCGTATATCATATAATAAAGAAGTTGTCATTACAAATCCTGTAATGTTTTTACACCTCTTGTGTTTTTATACAGCTGTTTCTGCTGCATATGGATGACATAATCGGGACAATCAATGAAAACAGCATATCGCGTAACGACACTGGCGGCTGCAGTGATATCGCATTCAACTCGCCTGATAATGTAAGTAAAATATCTAAGTACATTAGGCGTATAATTAGATACCTAATTTCTATATCTACCTATTACTAGTTTTAGTTCGGGACTTCGTCAGCGAAATGTTTTGCTTCCCCAATGTAAAAAAACAGCGTCAAATCAAAATTCATGTTTCAGATCTCTCCCACAGACATATTGCCGGGATAAAAGTGTAGCGGATGATATAAAAGGGGTAGCTACCCGTCATGTCGATCGTGACCTGGAGAGGACGTCTCCTCGCCAGCCCGTGGCAGTTGATTTTTTAAATTTCACTTTGATTTAATAACAAAAATCCCTGTATGACTGAACTGAAGTTGCAGCGTAGCGAGTGTATTATTTATATATTACATTATTAACTTACTGACCAAGCAGAGTAAAAATTTTTGAATTTAGTGCTACGTGATCGGACCTTTTTATATTTATTACTCTTAAAATTTTTATATATTATAAATTTTAAGAGTAATTAGAAATGGCGGCTGAAAGTTAAGCAGACTTGTAATACTGTTATTATGATACGGAGTGCCAGATACTGCGATCACTTTGCTTGCCGTAAGTTAACTCCGTACAATAAAGTCATCTGTCTTGCGATACACTATACATATTCTAAATTATGCATAAAATATTTTGGTTTAACATTAAAATCTAATTGCATGGTGCTAAGGTGGTGACAATAGCTCTCTCTTATGTTTAATAAGAGTTCTTCGTCGAGACTTCTCGTTATGTTTAATAACAGCATAAAAACTTCAATGTAGGAAAAAGGCAGGTAATGTACCTATCTCTTACTCATACTTTATCCCAATAAAACCTGTGATAATTTCCCTGGCTTTTTTCCAAACAGAAGGAATCTATAATTCCCCCCTAATCCACTTACTGTCAATACATTACAAATATTCGCTTAATATAATTCGCATAAATGATAAGTAAAATAAAAGTTAAATTAATATAAACGACTTCCAAGAAAAATCCTTGGGAGTAAAAGGCGAATTGTTTAATTAACAGAGGAGCAAAGTCAAAGCTATTTATTCAATTTAGGCTTGTTTAAAGCTCTTATAAACATCAAAAACCACGCCACTTCACAAATACGATATCACAGCAAAAGAACCACGAAAAACTGGGACCTATTCTTTTTTAAATCTGTCAATATTATTTACTTTTTTAATATCCGCATTTTCATTTCTCAAAAAGATAAATAGAATCTCAATAGACAAAGGTCCGAGACAATAAGTCGTTTTGCTCTACTCCTCACCGGAGCTTTCAACGGACTACTTGACTGGTGGTAAGCCTATTTTATTAACCTGGTGGTTGGCCTACTTAAATATCGAAATATTTATACTGACATCCATGATTCGAATACAAACCTTCATACTTCTCAAACAAACGTTTCCACCTAGATAAGAACCCGACACTATTAGCTTTGAAGGCAGGGGCATTACCAACTACACTAACGAAGAGAGATTTGCGTAATGGAACATGATTTCGAACTAGGTACTTATAAAAAACAGGAACCCTAAGCCATTTTATGCATAATTATTATCGACCAAATTCAAATAGCATTGCTCTGCTTTTATGCTGTAATGTATTTCAATTTCGTGTGTGATTTGAAACATGATGCGAGAATACATTGAATTATCACTCTGGTAAACCGCGTGTCTCAGGAAATTACGCGTGAGCTATATTGGAATACAAATTGTAAAACGTGTTACATAATATAGTTTCTTTATAATATTTCAATTACTGTGTCTACTTACAGTGATAGTATTTGAATGTTAAGTTGTTTAACGAGTTAAATATAAAACGATAAATTAAATATATAACGATAGTGAATAAATAAAATAATGTTCTAATATATATACAATAAATATACTGTCAAGCTTGCATGATTTAAAAGAAAATAAAAAAAACTTGTTTGATATAAAGTATATATTGCTGAGAATTGATAAGAATTTTGATTGTTGGGAGAGGTAAATGGGCTGAATTTTATTCAAAACGTTAAAGGATCTCGTAAGAATTTTAATGCAAATGAGAAACACATTTTGAAGTGATGTAGCGTTTACTAGTCCATAATATTTTTTAATCATTTATGCGCTCCGAATTATAGATAGTCCTGGGACATACCGAGGATGCAGCAATGGAAACGCTAAATCACTTCTACATTATGTCCGCGCATGTCATACCGACTCCAGAAGATAAAGCACTAGGGGTAAGCATAGACAGTAAGCATCTAGTAATAGTAAATTAATCATTTAATAAGTTTTATAAGTCACGATAGCCTAGCCGTTGGGTAGTCGGAATTTCATGACACCATAACTCATGCCTCTTGATCGTCTAGAAAGAGAGATGGTTATTCTCAAAAGACACAATAAATTTCTCGATCAAGTAAGAGTCGTTAGGGAACTTTATTATAATACGTACCATTGCCTCAGGTTCTTCTGAGCGATTCAAAAATAACGAATTTCAGATGTGAAATTTATGTTTCTTTATAAAAAGATTAAGATTGTGATTTGATTTGATGTGCAAGTGCGTTTAAAATTTGCTTACAGTGCCAAAAATATCATCTCAATTAGAATATAATAGAATATAAATATTAGTTGCTAATTATAAATATTAATTATAATAAATAAATATCTTCACGCAATTCCCTATACAGGGGTAGACAGAGGTCTAGTCTAGACAATTAAGTCCTCTCGACCCACCTTCCACCGAAGATATTTTCGGGAGAACGTGACAGGTGGTGAGCCTGTCGCCGTCTTTATGTCCAAGCCAACGATATAATTCGTACATAAGTTTTTGAAAAACCCATTGGTATGAGCCTGCCAACTGGGGATCGAACTCGAGTCTCTTGACTCGAAATTCCGACCACCCTACCGGCTATAGTGACTTATACTTACTTACTTATCTTCACGCACAATCCCAGACGGGGCAGCCAGAAAGAACAGATCGCCAAGTGTCACGATCCCTACATATTTCTTTCGCTTCTTTCAGATTCATCATCTTCTTCATACATGCACGTCTAGGTATCCGAGTACTCTTGACCCTCCCCTCTTCGAGCAATTTGCTCATATGGTCTCCGAAAGTTAGTCTCGGTCTACCTCGACACCTTTTAATATTAACTTTCGCGCTATATATTTTCACCATTCGGTCTTCACTCATTCGCTCAACATGCCCAAACCATCGAAGTACGCTGTTATCCATTTTTGTGACAAGGTCATCTTTCAAACCTGCTATATTGCGAATCTCTTCGTTTCGCTTTCGGTCGGCCATGGTAAGGCCGCACATTTTACGAATAGATCGCATCTCCACTGCATTCAACCTGCTTTTATGCTTCTTCTGGCATACCCAGGTTTCGCTGCCATATAACAAAGTCGGTACCAACACTGCGTTATGTATTGCAAGGCGTGCACTTTTAACTACGCCTTGCCTTTTGACTAACGCAGTTAGTGCACCATTGACTTTGTTCCCGGCAGCGACACGCCTGTCCACATATTAATCACATCTTCCATCCCGGCTAAACGCACTCCACAAGTATAAAATTTCCTTTACCTGTTCTAGACATTCCTGATTTACCCAAATTTCGCACTTCGTTCTTTCTTCGTCTCTTTCAAATACCAGAACCTTAGTTTTATTAGCATTCAAACGGAGACCTTTAATTTCACATTCTTCTTTCATTCACGTGACTAATGCCTGCAGTTCTGCCTCCGATGGTGCAATAAGCACTGCATCATCAGCATACAGCAGACAATTTACTTTTATATCACCCAATTTCACACCCTAACAGCTATCTTTCAGCTTCTGTAAACAGCTATCGAGATACAGTATGAACAGCCAGGAAGACATGACACAACCCTGTTTTACGCCCGTTTGGACGCTAAACATGGGCGACAGGTCATGCCCTACCCGCACATAGGCTTTACACTCACAGTAAAGTGACTGCACAACCATTGGCAATCGACCATCCACACCATACCCCGGCAACAGTTCTCACATTTTCTTCCTTACAACCTTATCAAGATCCACAAAAGCACAGAAAATCTTCTGGTATTAATTAGCAAATAGTAATATTAATTAGCAAATAATATTTACATGCTGTTTTAAATGGCTGTAATATAAGATTCTAATGATATTGACCACCATTAACAAAAAACCTATTTAAGAGCAAATAAACTTTATCTTATCTCGCTGATTATATATATATTTAGTACAATATGCAAATTTTTAATACAATGTTTTAAGACATACAATTCAACGCTCTAGCTCGAGATTAAAAAAGAAAAAGTTTAAGTACACAAACAATGAAACTGTACTTATTTTAATTTTATTTACAGTTTTTTTGTCTAGACATCATTTGGGTGAGTTAATAATCCAAAGGATAGCATGACATTTAAATAATAAATTGAACTGGTATATTTTACTCTTAAATTACTCAGAAATTCATCAGGATTATTTTATTCTCTTACATTCCAAATTTGTAGATAAAAGCAATCTCTGAGGAAACAAGTGTAAATAATGAAGCGGAGCGTAATAACCCCGCCACTGTATTTTATATTATTAGGTAGTTTATAGTTAGTAATAATTATTGGATCATCGACTTGAATACCTACTTCGTCAATTTTAACTTATGTCTTCGTTACTTTCTGCAAAACACTTTCCAGCGAATAGGACGACGGAATAACGACGGAACGTACGAAATATCTTTCGTCTTTCTGTGTTTTGAAGTTGTCGGTAAAGCTGAACGCCATACAGTGGATGATTTGCTAACCTTGATCGTGTTGTACTAAGAGGTTTTTTTACAACCACCCAATTATTATACTTTGCTAGGCTGTTGAAGAGAGATTTGCATCGCTGTGTTACGCTGGTCAGCTACCGGGCTACACGATGGGTTTCAATGAAAACGGACTTGTGTTTACCATAAACACACTAAGCCCCTTATTTTTGAAACCTGGCAACACTCGTAAGTATAAAATTTACTTTATGATCTATGATTATTGACTCTGCAGAGGTATTGTGTGTACATTTAACTGTAATAAAAAATGATGTTAGAAATTTTTAATTTACATTTAAATACCAATTTTGTTTTTGTCTCTTTAGGGTCTCTAAATAACACAGAATAAGATCGTCTAGCGGTAGTAACATTATTAATAATAAAAACAATATTAATACAAAATTATTAAACACTATCGTACGAAGTTTATGGAAAATCGTAGTGGAATTTAGTTCCACTGCCTTGATGTTATATATGCAATGCGACATGAATTAAGACAAAGGATAGATAAACGTTGATGATGTTATAAACGTTGATCTTTCCTTTGCCTTAATTCATTTCTTTTCTACACCGCGATGTTATACAAAATGTGTGAATAATTTTCCAGCACGGACATTCATTACACGAGCTCTATTGACTGCGAGGACTCCAGCTGAAGCTGAGAAAATCCTCTTGGACGAAGGCCTTGGTATCGGCAACGGCTTCTCTACTAATATTATTTGGACGGATACAAAGGGTGACCGCAAATTAATGAACATCGAGGTTGCGCCCGATCTCAAAGCTGATAAATCGATATTAAATATACAGAAATATGATAATGAGACTTTAATGCACTGCAATGCGTAAGTTGATTCTTTTTTATACATTTTGAGACATGTATCTGTAAAGACAGGATTAGTTTTCAAAAAACATTTCAGGTATTTTATTTTATATTCATCTTAAAACACACCATGGTGGGTGATAACTGACATACTTCCTCTCGGCCTTTCCCATTAGGATTTGCCGTAATCGCCCCTCTTGGCAAGCGGATTGACGATAGCAGTACTAAATCATTTGGGTCCGGTATTTTTAAGATTATTATCTCGCCATCTATGGGCCAGCACCACCACTTTCCTTATTTTAATCGCCGCTTGCCAACACCCACTTTATAAAAGGGATATTAAATTCTTACTCCGAAACCTGACCTGACCTCTCTCAGACCTGAACATTGTTTTATATACATTGTTAGGTGTCTAGTTCTCCATGCTAGTTCATAATTTAAGACGATGGTTAAACATTTAAAGAAGCTCACAATGCGCAACTGTTTAGTAACGACCCGATAGCCCGGCTGATGCTAACCCTGTGTCTTCGAAGCTAATAGTTGCAAGTTCAAACCCGTTAAAAGCAAACATTTATGTTATGAGTATGAATGTTTGTACACGGATCATGTATGTTAATAAGTATGTAAGTAATACATACTTTATTTTTTTACATATCTTATTGTATCTGTCATGTTGGTGACGACCAAAAAAACAAAATAGACCAGTTGGGTCGAAGGGAATTTATTGTCTAGACCTCCGTCTACCCCAGGTAGAGGTATTGGCAATTGCTTAAAGAGACTGTTTAGCGGATAAATTTGGAATATCAATCTCTCCTAAAATGAAACGCTTAAATACATTTTCTAAGTGCACTTTGTTATTAAAGTTATTCACTTTATATTTAAAATCTATTTAGATACCTGCGTCAAGAAGTACAACAAGTCACCGGCGAAATTATAGACAGCAGCATAACTCGAATGAAAGCCTTACGCCAACACCCGGCGCCACAAAATCGAGCTGACATCGAGAATATACTATCGGATACTACGTATAAAGACTATCCCGTATTTCAGACAAAACTCGATGCACCAATCCAAACGATTGCTGCAGGTGAGTCTCTATTTCTTAATGGTGTTCAAATAGTCTAATCCAGGGGGTTTAGTAATTTTTATAAATATATTTTTTTATTTTTTCGCTTTAAAAGAGCAATAGGAAAATATTTAGTTTTACACTTGTTTATTAGTTTAAGTAACATATTTTAATAAGCACTAAAACTGATATCTTCAATGTAAAGAATTTCGATTTCGGTTTATATGTGACGGAGTTAGACAAACACTTCAACTACGTGAATTTAAAACTTATAATCATCAATTTTATTCTTCTCCTTAAATTATTCTGTTAAGAATGCATATCTATATGTCTGATGATTTCTCGCCGATAGATATATCAGAGAAGTTCTCTATTTCAGTTTTTATCAGTGGACTTATCTTATTACTTTCGGCTTCTTTCTATGTGCGACAAATTTCAAACAATTGAATCATCAATTGAAATTGTATATTGCGATACAAAAACTTATAAAACAACGTTATTAGTATTATACTCTTCAAACTGTGCGGCAGAAACAAAAGATAGTGAATTATTTTAATTCAATAATTTATTTTGTTGTGAATGTTTATTGATAGTTAATTATATTTATAAACATTATCATAGTATGAGTCTGTCAACTGTTAATACTTTCCAAACGAGATGCAATGCGTATGTAATGACTACGTAACGAGAGTAAGAGATGCCTCTTAAATATAATCATTTTGTGTATTTACTCTGGTGCCCAAACAATGCATGCTTTGGACTTGTATTTCAGAACCACTCTGTATAATAGTTTACTTCTTATGAGCAAGAAAAATAAAAAAATAAAAATAATTAGTTTTTAATGCAAATATTTAGGTGTGTTTCATATTATTTTGCCAGAATGCATCTGAATATTATAATCCACCACTTTATTATAATATACTCGTAAATACAAAAAATATGAAAATTGCTTCAATGTATTCACTTGCATACACTACTTACACAAAGACTATCAAGTCACATGTTAATGTCACGTTGGAATAGTTGTAAAATTGCGTCAGTTGCAACAAATTTGCGAGCACAACATTGTTCACATTGTAGGAAATGTGACCAGTAGAACAATGTGTTTCTGTCATTCAAAATTCAGTGACTGCTATGTAAATTACGGTATTTGGTATAGCGTGGCCTAGATACGTAAATTAAATTTATACAAAACTAATATGAAGTATATATGACATGTTTGTGTTTTTTATTAATTATTTTATACAAAAATTATTAATAAAAATACTAACGTTTCGTATTTACATCTAAATTTACTAAATACATGAAATTTTCGACGATAATCTAAAAGATAAAGAAAATAAAAATCAAGATACATAACTAAGTTTACGATCTATGACGTCCCCGATATATGTTATGGGTTCTCTTTTGGATTTGCACTAATCGCCACGTTTGACAATCGTAGATAAATTGCTGATTAAAGTACCGGACAGCTCGCACATTAGATACTGATCCTCCTGCTTGATCCTGCCCTGTTTCGGTTGTTATTAAAACATTCAATGCGTTAAGATTATTTTGCTCGGCACAAATCTAATAATTATTTCTCTTATATTTATTGCCGGCAAGTAACTAAGAACTCTGCATAATAGGATGGGCGGTCAAGAGATACGCTACAAAACTAGGACAACCCGCAATAGCGTAACCTGCAGTAACAATGGTTTGGCCAAATTCAGGAATCTGACAAACATTAGGAAAGAATGATTGAATTGCATCCTCGTAAAAGTTCCTGAAATTAATTAAAACATTACAACATTAAAAAGGCACAACAGGTTTACTTAAGCCTTCCTCATCATCATAACAGCCATTCAAAAGTCAACTGCTGAACATAGGCCTCCCCCAAAGATCGCCACATAGAACGGTCCTATGCCATCAGCATCCGTCGACTCCCCGCAACATTGTGCAGGTCGTGGCTCCATCTTATGGGGGGTCATCCTACACAGCGTTTGCAAGTACGAGGTTGTCACTTGAGAACCTTTCCTCCCCAACGGTTGTCAGTTTTAAGAGCTATGTGGCCGGCCCATTGCCACTTCAGTGTACTGACCCTTACGGCTATATCGATGACCCTGGTTGTGTGGTTTTCGTTACGGATTCAATCACGCAGAGAAACTGTGTGCATAGCTCTTTCCATAGCACGCTGAGCAACTTTCAGCTTCCTTATACACCATGCAACCTTTTCTCAATGGGAACTAATAGGATCGAAACTACAGTATTTATTCAATTGGATTGTAATATTTCTATATAAATTTAGTAATCTCTGTTTTGTTTTATTTACAGGTATTTTCGACATGAAAGCGAGCACTTGGAGCATTTACATCGATAAGCCAAACGCCTCAGAACCCGTTGCCATCTTGCCAATGAGATTTTCAATGTTAAATCATCATTGACTCTGCCTGCTTAATTAGTTCATATATTAATTAGTAAATTTTAGACTATTATCTTATTTAAACCTCAGCTGTATCCCTATTTATATTCAATATATTAGTGGAGGTAGTGTCAGATAACTTGCCAGGCGTAGGTTTGAGTATAAACTATTATGGTTAATTGTATTTGAGATGTAACACTATAAAAAATTTGTATACTGCTTAATAAGTTGAATAATTTATTGCTAGTATCTTTAGTTAAATATATTACTTAGAGCTTCGATTTCTTAAAGTAATCATCGAATATATAGAAATACCTACACAGACCTTTTAAAAATAGAGGTACTTCTTTGACATTATATTGTGTTTAAAACTAAACAAGATATAAAGATATAAACAAAAGAAGTTAAATAACAAGAGTACAGAAAAATCTTTTTTTTAAGAATTAAGAAGAGGTTTTATATAATTAATACTAACCGAGACACTATATTATTCGATGTGCAGGTGACAGAATGAGAAAAATGTAGTCTACTACTTTTTCCTTTTAGTTGTTATTTTTTGGGAATAGAGTACACGCGAGTGTACGGGAGTTATTATTTTAATGAACGACTTAAAGAAGAAATAAGCATGTCTTATATATAATTCTTGTTAACACAGTTGTATTCTATCTTATTCAGCAATACGTATGATTATTGATGTTACAGTAGCCGACATACCACGGTGTTGATTTATCTCTAACCATTAACAAATAACAAGACTGAAAATTTGTTTCTCTTGCTTTGAAAATGACAGGCTCATAATTTTTCGACATCGTCACTTATTTTACTTACATTTTACTTCTTAGTATAGCTTATTACATAATAGGCACCAATTGCTAAGATTTTAGGTTTAGTTGTGTCAGCGGTTTAGGTTTCGCGTTGATAAATCAATCAAACAGTCAGGACAATAGACAGAGCAATTATATAATGGACTAGATTATAGACTAGTAGATAATTACATAAAAAAGAAAAAATACATTAATACATACTCGGCGTTTCCTGTGTAATTTGGTGGAAAATACACCTTAAAGACGTGACTTGATAATTTATGCGCATTTTTTATATTAAATTAATTCCTACACTGAATTGTAACAACTAAAACCAAAGAGTAGATTGAGATAGATAGTCTATCAGTATTTTACGCAAAGCTGCATTTGTACTCGTACTTCTCTATATAATTAACAAATCTTATAATAATATTAAATGCTTAATAAAAGTTTATCCAATCGTTGTTTTATTTTCACCTTATTATCATACGTATCTTTTAATTGATTAAAAGAACTAACAATCAGCACCTTAATAACTACTTCAATCTATTGACTGGCAGGCCACCTGTCAAGTGATCCCAAAAAAGTCTTCGTAGGAAGTTGGGTCAAAAGGACTTAATTGTCTAAACCTCAGTCTACTCCTGTATTGTGAATGGCGTGAAGATTAATCTATTGCACCGATCGAACTAAAATATCTTAACAAATAATTTAATAATATTAAATGCTTAATAAAAGTTTAACCAATCGTTGTTTTATTTTCACCTTATTATCATACATATCTTTGCAATTGATTAAAAGAATTAGGAATCAGAATCTTAATAACTACTTCAATCTATTGACTGACTGGCCACCTGTCACGTGGTCCCAAAAGAGTCTTCGTAGGAAGTTGGGTCGAAAGGACTTAATTGTCTAGATCTCTGTCTACCCCTGTATTGGGAATGGCGTGAAGATTAATCTATTGACACCGATAGAAAGAGGCCACAATGTCACCTATGAAAATTAAATTGAAATTCGTACATAATAGTATTAATTACTTAATTATTTTACTTTGGACAGAGGTCTCTCCTGATCTAACAGGAAATAACTGTGTAAAGTAAAATATTTTGCGTTTTTACGCATGGCAACTAAGCCACCACGCATGACAAGACGATCGCAATTACCTTAGACTTCAAACTTTACATGTCCGCTTTTGGTCTGCTCAATCTTTGTCTGACATATCTTAAATTGTAATAGATATCACGACCATCTGTAGGGTATCGTGGCCATTTTCATCCAATTGCGACACCCAAGAAAGAAAGGAGACGGTAAACTATTACTCCGATAATACACGGCTGGTAGTTACGAGTATCTCTGTAAAATCCATCAAACCGAAGCGTAAAAGTAGGCACGTGGTACCTACCATAGATGTACGTATAATACGTACATATATACGTATAAGTGTAGGTACCTTCATGTATTATGAATGAATGATTGTAATATGAATGAATGAATGAAAAAACATTTATTCAGCACAAGTAAAAACAATAACAAGCATAAACAAATACAAAATGAAAAACAAAATTGTGCCAAAAAGGGGTTGGCTCAGCATATGCAAAGCAAGGATAGTCCCACTCAGCGCTGATTTTCAGCCAAATAACCTCGTCATTGTCCTTACGAACGCTGCATATTTCTTATTTACATACCATTATAAATTAATGGGCAATAATTAAAAGTATAAATACACACATTACATACAAATACAATACAATAATAAAACTAAACATGTAATAAAATAGTAAGTAATACATAAATGTCAGTGTTAAGTTGCAATAATTTAAGAAAACAATAATTATATTTAAAATAAAACGATTTTCGGATTTTATCGCGTTTTTAATTAGTTTTTACAAACTATTTTTATTTCCCGAAGTTACGACCACGGATGCTGTAAAGCATCCGAAACCGAAAATCGTTTTATTTTAAATGTGTAGTATTCGCGTAAATACAAAAAACCATAATAATAATTATAGTTAAAGCAGGTTTCAGGGAATAGTAGCACGAGTACTAAAGAAAGATCAGAGCAAAAAAAATGCTACGTTATATTATGGAAATGTTGTGTTGGAGGTCTTCATGTTGCCTTTGCGTCTCGATGAGGAATTTTTATAGATTTAATTTAAATGTGTTAATATTCTTGACTTTTAATTGGAATAAGGAGAATGGTCCACAGCCGCCTGCATACATCAATTTTCGGCCGCATTTTTAAAGTTGCCACTCGGCGTCTCGTAGGAGGTCTTTCACTGCATTTGCCTAAACCTCTACAAGGCAATCTCGTATCTCGAGAATCTTTTTTCCACAAAATATTAACTATTATGGTTAATTATAAATATATAGAAACAAACACGGTTCCATAGTTTTAAGGGATCCATTATTTGACAGAAATTTTAGAAAGAGTTCCTTTCCACCACTAAATCACAACAATAATTATAAATTACAATATTATATCATTTCTACATTAACGGTATTAGAACTTTGAATTTAATTTCAAACTATCCTTGTGAATAGTTATGAAAAATTTTCATAAAAACTAAAAATTTCCGACTAGAATCACCCAACTTAAAATTTTAATAACTTCCTTAATTTCTGCCAAATTTAAAGTTTGTGTTTAGAAAACATATTTACTATTCCATATGTTTGGGCTCTAGTATAAAATAACAAACAACAAAAGATTTTTTGAATTAAATTTATTATTATAATATAATTACAATAGTTTCCATTATTGCGTTTCACAACAAACCGTTATATTTATTGCTCGTTCCAAAATTGAGATATTTTTGTATATTAATAATTAATATCTATTTATAATTAATAAGTAACTGTATCATTAACCCCACCCACTACTATTACCACCAAGCGAAAATTGGTGACCCATTATGACATATTCTTTAATAAAACAAACTTAGATGGTGGCATTTTAACAATTTACTAGCAAAACATTACCACTGGTTATTGTATTGTGTAATAATTTTAAATTTGAACATTACATATTGAATTTCGGATATATTTGTTTTGTTCTGTCACCAGCTGGATACTAGATAATGCGAACATTACTGAAGCAAATGTATTCGTATAATGTATCTGTGCACACACAGAAACAACCCCAG